>JADKXX010010136.1:0-161017 GCA_017310255.1 Butorides virescens | reverse complement strand
GGGAGAGAGACAGGAGCATATCAGAGAAACAGCAATGCACCTCAAGCAGCTATTAGAAAGCAGACGAGTTGCACTGAAATAACTAGGTGCAAATTAGACAGACAGATACAAAAGCAATGAAAATTGATGTAAGCATTCAATTCATCCAGAGATTTTTTTCCTCTGGGAATCTCTCACCATTTTGGTGTTACTCTAAATAAAGAGACAAGAAAAAAATTAAGTTGAAGTCTTGCCTGCAACTTAAAAAAAAAGCAGCCACAACAGGATTCCAGATGCTCTACAGCTGTCAGCTACAAAAGGCTGGAGAGTCAGACTCCTAAAGACTAGGAAAGGAAAATACAAGCCAGAGATTGCAAAAAAGGTCCAGAATCATTGTGGGAGGGTGGAAAAACAGCAGCACTTTGTATTCTTAAACACAGTTCTATGGAGAAATTCTTGCTATCCACTTATTTTTCAATCAGTTTGAAGGCTAATTTTTTTTTTCCTGACTAGATGCCCATACACCAGCCAGAGAATTAAAATCGACCATGACAAATTACTGCAAGGTTCAGACAACATATTGCTCACACCTCCTAAGCGGGAACATGCTCGTGTTCAGGTACAGGGAACCTGGGCATTCTGAACATCTGCAGATTCGAGATCACCTTTAACATTTGCTTGCAAATCAGAGGGATGCAGACACAGGGAGTGCCTGAGCAGATGGCCAAAAGATTACATCCTAACTAAATCCAGCACATGACTTATGAGCTGGTCACTCGCCGCACAACAAAATCTACATCCTTGCACAGAGGCCAATAAAGTGCCATGGAAGGGCTGTGGGAGAAATTAAAGAACGAAAAGATGCAGTTTAATTAGTGCTCTTAAAAAGAAATGCAATGCTGAAAGCATTCAAAATGCATTTTCATGATCAGCAAATGGGCAAATAGCTTCCTCTTCCCTGTGAAACACAAATGCAGTGTTAATGTGTTTTCAAGAGCACTCTAACTTCTACAATAACTGTCCCCAGCTCTAGAGCAGAATCGATACATATTTCCATTTCACTCCCTGCTTTTCTCACCTCTTCCAGGTGCTCAGACTTCAGAGCACAGTGATATGCAGCACTAAGGTGCAAAGGTTGCTCAAGCAACAGAAAGGAGAGACCACAGCAAAACCCTCATACTACCCAGGACTAAGTCAACACACCAAACTGACAGCCCGCGCGCCCTGCAGCACCCATGCAGAAGGGGGGAATCCCTTCTGGGAGGGAAGTGCTGGCTAGGCACTGCTCTGGCCCTTCAGGTCCATTACATTTTCTGTAACTGAGCCTTTAGTGATAATTTTGCTGTCTGAACCCTTGCACCATCAGCTATAGCGCATGTGAGCACATTGCAGAGCCAGAAACTCAACACTGCCTACTCCTTCAAAGCTATTTGTAAAACCTATAAGAGGCTGGCAAGTAGCACAAGGCTGATGCATCTAACAAGGACTGTTCTGTCCCTGGGCATCTCACCCTGGCACACAGGTACCTTTCCTTCCCCTGGAAATCAGAACATTCTACATGCACAGCCCCTGCACATCCTCACCTCCCACACGAGGGAGAGGAACCCTTGTCCTTCCCACTGTCTGAATTCAAAAGTTCCTCCAGGCTGGAGTAAGCAGAAACCACACAGCAGCCTCACCCCTGGTTTTAACTCAGTCACTGTTGTTTTTCACATGATCCCTACAGAAGTCCAGCAGCATCAGAGGTATGCTATTAAAAGCAATTGCACGTGCCACAGCAGAACAGCAGTACTGACTGTGCCATGAAACTCTCCTCACTCCTTCATAACTCGAACAAAGAGCTGAATACAACACCAGCTTAATTGTTTTCCAAGCCTGTTACGAGGATTCAACATGTATTGTACCACCTTGGTATTCCCAGCCTGAGACAGGTTTCAAAAGGAAGGCTCCACTGCATTCCCATACATTCAGAGCAAAATTATGTTCAGAAATAAAAGATTTTTCTGAACTAACTCGGAGAAAGAATTGCATGGGGGGGGCCAGGAACCTGCTGGCACTCAGCAGCACCTCGACAGCCTCTGCTGGAATTGCAGAGACCCCACAGCAGGGTCCGCTTGGCCCCTGCCTCCTCGCAGCAGAGCCCAGCTGAGCTGGGGTGGTTACTGCAGCCAGGAGGTTCCTTCAGCTTCATGGGCTGCTGACAGACAAGAGACTTAAGTCACATTTATTACTTTATGCTTTGTCTTTCTGCCAGGGAAAACAAACCACCGGTTTACATATAAACGCTGTTCCACTCGAGCAGGGAAGAGAGCACTCTATGCACCAGCGTATTCCTTTCGAGAATGACGCGACGGAAACACAGTGGGTACCTTCGTGTACCAACAGACGTAATAGCTGAGACTGTGTTTACAGAAAACAGAGGATAACATTTTGTTATTGCTTGAATATATATATTGAATGGAGGGCTGGGCTGACCAGAGAACTGCTCTGCTGCCAGACAAAGAAGAGCCACGGTGAAATGCGGCTTTCCTTGGTCACTGGCAGAGGGCAGGAACATAGCACAGATTTCCCTTGGTACCTGAAGAACTAAGCTTGCATCTAGGGGCTGATTTTTTCTGACTTAATACCTGAAATGGTCCTTCAAAAAATTTATCACCTGTTTGACCGAGACAACTGTGGAAGAATCCATACAGCCTCAAAAGCAAGCCATCAGTACCACTACATTTACCTCAACTGAACCGTGAGATTGATCTGCTTTAATAAGTAGTCCAGAATAAATGGAATGGACACAGTATGAGTTTATCAATTTTTAATAGTTCATCAAAATAAAATGAAAAAACCACACCACAACATTGCAGTTCCCATTCACATAGCAAAGAGCCTTCTTCAATTTGACCACTCTAAATTCCCATAGGACAACTTGACTCTCCTTTCTCAAGGCCTTGGGAACCATGTCAAACAAAGGAAAGGTATGCTCACTTCATCAACCAACCACATCTAAAAAGCGACTGCTAGCACTCTTGGATTTGTCTCAGGAAGGTTGAGGGATTAAAAAAAAAAAAAAAAAAAAAAAGAGATTCTATTCTGTTGCCTGTGGTAGCAAATTATCTACCCAAGGGATTTCCATCTTGCCAGATGTCTTGAGAATGAATTAGAATCCCTCCTAATTCACATGAATTAGCATCTTCCTGCTCAGATGATCTGCAAATTCATTACCCTGTCCAGAGACACACAAAGCTACTAAGTTTATTTGATTTGCAATACAATTTCCAACAAACAGCTTTCTAGCAGTCACTCCACGCTTTCTGGCCCACTGGACAGTGACTGATAGCAGCAGGGACACGTGTCCCTGCTTAGAAGGGTTTTCCAGATTCCCCATGCTAAGAGGAGACACACTCAACACCAACCCTATTTAACTTCAGCACCATTTCATATAGCAAATCCAGGAAAGCGCTGTATGAAGTACACATCCCAGGAACACCCCCCCCCCCCACTGCCAAACCTCACTAGATGCTCCCCTGTCCGTCTGTAAGTTCTCCTGCCAGCTAAGATCCAGGGCTTGTACACATGCAGGTGTCGCAACCCACAGGCAGCCAGCACCCCCCGTTTCCCTCCACAGCCCAGACACCCCACACCGTGGGGCTGACGGACGTTTCCAGTCCCGACGGGACACTGCAGCTGCTGCCTGTTCTGCTCACTGAGCTTCAGCCCAACATCTGTTTCTTGCCAGAATTTTGACAGCCCCAGGCTCAGCATCCCCACCACCCGTACGGGCCAAACTTTGGTGTGCAAAGTACTGAAATCTACCCCCAAAAAGTCTAGCTTTTATATATAAAAGCTGTATGTCATTGCCTTGTCTAAATCTCTATTATTGCCACAGCCCATGGGTATCGGAGTGACATGGCACAGCGGCAGGGTATCCGGAGTATTCCCTGCTGTTTCATTCACACAAACCTGGGAGAGCTATCAGGACAACGCAATGGCCAATCTACACAAAACTGAGCAAATCTGCACTTAACACTCCAGTTATCAAATGAAAGGTATCTCTGACCATTTGGCTCAATCATCCAGTCTGATCACTTTAGTGAACTAGGTAATTTCATACCTCCTGCAAATACCATCGCTTTTCAGCTCAGCTTTTGCACAAAACTTGGTAAGTGTATACCACACAGCTCAGCTTGCACCAGAGCTCTGCAGTGCTCCACTTCTTCCATCCTTACCAAAGTTACTAGGTAACTCAAACAGAACAAATTCAAAAACTTTGTCGGAAACCCTTTCTGGCAGTTGCAAACACTCCAGTCAAAACCACATTCTCAAGGTATACCTAGAGCAGAGGACCAACTTTGGAGACTCTTTGGCAAGGGCTGTTTAATTTTTTTTTTTTTTTTAACTAAAACTCAGCCCTCATCAGCAAAAGAAGCCTCCTCTTAAAAGACCCTACCTCTCTACACGGTATTTCATGCAACAGAAGGGGTTACAATTCAATTTACTTTCTGTGATGGTTTAATGTAGTAGGCAGTTAATGTAAGTAGGCTTCTAAACACTTTCAATGACAAAATAGATTCAGACAGTTAGAGACATCTGGGTCTCGTTTACAGGTTAATCTGTTACCAGATTTGATTTGACACACTGACTTAACATCATACAGATTTTCAACCTCCTGAACTGAAGAGCTTCATATGGATTCTTCTTTGTTGCTTACCTCCAGAACTCACCTGCCTGAAATATTCCCTGAACTATTTCAGCAACAGAAATTCACAGTTGAAGAAAACGCTACAGCAATTAAAAAATGTAAATGGTGCTGCAGGAGATACACCACGGGGATTGCAGCGGTGAATGAACAGAGGTCTGGACACAAAAAAAAATCAGACCTGTATCTCAACAAAACACGAACTGAAAACAAAGCATCTTACTAGGAGAATATAGGACAGGAAAGAAAGAACAAACTGAAACTATGTATGCAACTTGTAGAAAGCAACTGTGATAGGGAACAAAATGGAAGAGGCAAACCAAAGACTGGTTCCTTCCCTGAGGTCAGAGTAGACCTCAGATTGCTCTTCCAGAATCCTTAAACCAGCACTTCTCTGCAAAATAGTAACAGGCAACAAGGTCCTGCTGTAATTTGTTGGTTTGAAAACATAATGTGCAATAGAGCAACTAGGCCAGGACAGGTACACGGAGAGGGAGGGAGGGAGGAGACTCACGGAACAGCAGGTCCCAAAACCCAGAACTCCCCTCACCTCTGAACTTGTATGTGGATACAGTGATTTTACTAAAAAGCCAGCACAGAGTAGGATCTACACTGGCAAAATACAGTCACTGTACCATGACCACTAGTTACTGCAAAAGGATTCCAGCATTTTAAAACAGGCTGATCATTTTATCCAAAAAGCCCCAGGAGATCTTACCAATAAAAGGCTTAAAACATTGACAAGTTATTTGGCAAACCACAGCTCAAATCATTATTACGTTAAGCATTAGGACCTGGTGAAAATTCTGCTTTGCAGTAAGGAAGCTGCAAGAAATTTACTTACAGCTGATCCCAGAAAAAGCTTCCTGAAAGGCAGTAGGAAGCATTCAATTGATTTCACACAAGCAACAGCTGTAATAAGCTTGACAATATTGTTTCTTCTGTCTGGGGAAAAAAAAAAGGCATATGCGTGAACCATACAGCCAAAATAGCTGGGAACAGATGCTGGGAAGCAGTAAAGAAAGTAGGAACACGCAAGCCTTGAACTTTACAACCTCCTGATACAGATTAGCAGTGCCAGTGAATCCAGAGTGCCAACAGCCCATAAAATATTCTCCAGTTTTTACATGAAATACGCTTGGAAACAGAAGCAGCGCAGAAGCTTCTGCTTCCAGGCAGCTTGTGAGGCTGAACTCTGTGCAGGAGAGAGAAGGGGCGGCAGTTTGAGGAGCGGAGCGGAACACGGCACGCTGGAATTCCCAACGCCAGGCGAGACGCAGCACTGCAGGCACTCTTCCAGGCTACGGGGCGCTCCATCCCCATTTCTCCTGCCCGCACGGGCCCACAGTTCAGCTGGCAGGTAGGCAGTCTGAGGACACTTCCCAGGCCAACACAGAGCACATCGATCCACTGAGCTCAAGTCACTTTTCAGGTAACTAGAGTAAGTTGAGAATCATAGGCCATCTTTTGCCCCATTTTGGGACTTGCTAGAATGACAGCCTCCCAGTGCCCAGCCACACTACCAATCCATCTCATTATTGTCCTTAAAGGCTGCACAGAAAGCATTACCTCCAACTCCGGGGAGCCCTGCAGCCCGTGCTGGAATACAAGGTGCCTCAAAGATACTCCAAGCCTGCATGCTGCTCTCCAGAGAGCCCTTTACCTCATTACTCACCTTTTCAACTTACCTGACAATAATCACAATCTCAGTGCAAACTGACAACTTAATTCTAACGAGGTGAGAGCCAGCATACTCAGATGCTTATTTAGAATTGTGCTCTGCTCCTTCATAACCTTCCCACAGACACAGGAACATCTACCTAAAATTTAACTTCACTCCTGGCTGTCGCCTCAACATCCCTTTCCATGCCAAAGGCCCAGGCTCTGAGACACGGTTAGTGAAGCGCTCAGTCGATCTTCAGATTGTTTTCTTCACCAAGGAAAGACTACAAAGTCTCAGTTCTTCTGCCCTATTTCTCCACCAAGTCACACAATACTCCACAGAGACCTTTGTGCCATCTCACAGCTGTCTCTCCCCCCACCAACTCCATGACAAAGCCACTCAGATCCATAATTTATTGTTCCCAAAAAGGCAGTTGTTTCAGTAAGTCTGACAGTCCCACTGCTCAAACTGGACACTGGAGTTCCCCAAGAGCTACTTTGACACCAATGACATCTCACACCCAGGGCCCAAACCAGATGTCTCCTGCTCTGCAGACCAAGGGGCTCCTTGCACACCTTCAGCAGGAGATTGCACTAAGAGAAGTCGTATCACAATAGGAAGGGCTGCAGAACAAGCCCGTTTAGCCCAGCATCTTGTCCATACCAACACCTAGATGACTCCTAGGAAAGAAAATGACATGATGATACAGTAGTACCTACTCTATGTATTAATTTGCCCCCAGCTTCTAGGCTTGGGACCCAGAGGTGACGTTTTGGGAAGCAGAGTTTCATACGGTCTGTTCTACCACCAAATCTCCTCCATCCCCAATATAACCAAGACTTAATGGTGCTAACGGGCAATTTCAGGTAAATTCCACCTTGATATTTCTTCAATAGCAAGGAGGAACACATGCTTCAGAGACCTTGCTTCACAATTTAGCCTCTGCTAAATGGAGACATCTTTGCCGTCACTTGACAGCAGTATCAGATGTTTTAAAGTAGGTGGACAACACAAGCAAACCTCTATCACTCTCCACTGAGAAGAAAGGGACTATCACTCATAAAGAGAGGCAAGATGCTTTGCCACATCTTTGACACAGCAAATACAGTGTGGGGTTTTTTAAAAACTAAAATAAATAGCCTCCCTGCAACCACAATACACAAAAGAAAATCCTTCAAATTTTGAAGGGGCTATAAGCAGACCTAAGTCCCTTATTACCACCACCACCATTCCTCAAGGGTAGATAAGCATATGTTAGTTGACGGAGTAATCCCTCCTAGCTTTGGCCTGGCCCTGCACAGGCAGGCGAGCATCGCTTACAACTGATTGGTCTGGGTCAGTTACATTTTGCTTGAGACCAGAGAGAACACACACTGAAGTTTTGTTATGTTGTGCTTGCAAATGGATAGATGATGCCTTTGTCCAAAGTTTACTTCCCAAGATGGGGGGGGGGGGGGGGGGGGGGGAGGGAGAGGGAAGCAGAGCATAGTGATGGAGAAATGGATTTGATACTATTTGTGTAACAGAACACCTTTTAAACAAAAAGGGAACTGAGGATGTAGCCAACTTCCCTGATTCTACAGAACAGCTCCACCTATATAGGCTTACCATGCAAACACTAAAACCAGTTGCTAAAAAGCACAACTAGGAGAAAACCTCTAGCATCTATTTCTTCCTTTTTTGGCTGACCAACTCAGACACGTTGCTGAAGATTCACTGAAGTTTCTGCTCAGCAGCTGCTCTGAACTGAGCAGTGAGGACAGGAACAAATCTCTTACTCAAATCACAGAGATTATGAGAGGTTAATCCCCTTGACGCTGGCAACACAGACAACTCTGTCAGGCGACCTGGTTCCCCAACCAAGAGGTGAACTAAACAGTAATCCAAGCTGCCTCTTCTCTCCAATATTCTGTTGCAGCCTTTATTTTATTAGTAAAAAAATCGGCCTGGTTGCAATGTACTGGAGTGAGTTACTGTGTTTGCGACTCTTTCCCAGAAGATGTATTCCACTGGATGGTGCTTTGGTCCCTTTGCTTTTAAGCTGTTCCCTGCAGGTTACAGATTTCTCCTGAACTTTCAACTGGTTTATGGTCAGAAGAGACAGCATCCCTACTCCTGAATCTCTGCCTGGTTAGGAAAAATAAAAAAAAAAAAAAAAATTTCAAATCTTTCAGATATTTTAGATATAGAAGATAAGTACTACTGGGCAGAGAATAAAGGAGGCTTCCAATTTTCAGTGGCATAAATTACCCTTCATTGAAGTTCTGTAAGGTTCAGAAATATGTTATTTTAAATTAGTGGAAATGTCTTAATTGAATAAGGGAACAAAACACACACTACTTAATTTTACACAAACCAGACTTCAACCCATATATGCCCCCAGCTGTCAAAGATTAAGGAAATATGCATAATGAAAGCCATATCCTTGCACCAGAAGGCAGGAAGAGAGACAGACTGATAATGTATTCAGTCTGCTAGGAGCCAGTCTGAGTTGGTAAACTGACTTTGCTGACAAACCAATAGTTCAACTAGTTTATAAGAAAAGCTTCAGTGCAAAAACAAAAGAAACAAAAAGCCAAAGAGCAAATATTTAAAACAAAACAAAAAACCAAACCCCCAAAACCTTAAACCTAATTTGGAAACCAGGAAAAGCTGAGGGTTTTTTTTATTTTTATTTGGAATAGAAGATACACCTCTTTACAGAATAATTTATTCCAAGACACAAAGCACATGCAGCTGCTGCTCAGGCATTGTAGGTACAGATAAAGGTCACGTAAATGACTCAAATCTTGCCAGAGTTATTAGGTCAAATCACACAGCCTGGCCACAGCGAGGTAACCACAGCTAGAAGGCACAAGTACTCTGGCACCAAACAAGGAAGGAAAAGCAGGAATTACAGATAGAATAAAACAACTTGTGTGCTTTTCCTTTGGCTGGCATATGCTTCCCTCCTCAGTCAACAAAGGCACTGAAGTCACCTGCACAACCTCCCGAATGACTCAGGTTGCTACACCCCCGGTTCAGCTCCAGTTTAAAGGAGATGCACCCTGAACAAGAGGTGCTGCCTAACCGCACCAGAAGCCATCGCCACCTCATCACAGCCTTGGTCTATTTTCTGGTAGTTTCGATTTAAGTTACAGGATTGCAAGCAATCAGTCAGCTGGAACACGGCTATTTGTCAAGCAGGACTGAGCACAAGCTTGCCCTGAAAGGCATGGAGCTAAACACTGGTACTAACAAATACCACCTTTCAACTTCAGAGGTCTAGCATGTTCACCGAAAGAGAAACTCAAAAATAAAGCAACAGCATATTTGTGGTGGATTCAGCAATTTTTTTATTTTTTTTTTTAAGCAAAAACATGCCACCATGCTACAGCAAATGATAAGCTCCCAGGAAAAACAGCACCTGTGTTTTCCTGCACCAAATAACGAAGCAGGATCAGTCTAGTTTGAAAAGCAGTTTTAATGAAAATATTAATGTTGTGTTACCAAAATATTTACTTGCTTGAGTTCTAAGAGACAGAAATAAGCTGACTGTAAGCATTAAGGATATGAGTTACGGTGTAACTGAATGAGATTCCCAGGCAGGAAGGGAAGATCTGACATAACACTGTTTGCAGAGGAATTCTTTGGCAGCCTGACTTTACCTTTAGCATTCACAAACTGCTCAGACAACGCTGGTCCCTGGAGGACACACACAAATTGCAGAAATAGAACAGTTAGATTGGCACCAACTTTTTTGCACCTTTTTTTTTTAATATAGGTTTTGGGACATCAGTCACTTAAAATATTCCCCCAGAAGAAAGCTGAAAATTATAGTTTGGGGATGTCTGTTTTTTAAGTTTGTAAAGACAGAATGTGTTTTATAAAATTCAGCTTAGAGGCTGGTACCCAAGCAAGCGTATGATTTTAACTCTATCTTGGAGAAGAAGCCGAATGGCTGCTCCCCATGGCAGTTTTACAGTTACTGAAGGAACTGTGTCTCCCAAATACATTAGCATTCACCTGCCAAAAGTGTTGTTTTGACACAGCATGTGTACAAAGAACCAAACCACAACCGGGTCTTAGGAATGACAAGGATTATGCCCAAGGCTGTTCTCCTGAAACCCATGCTGTTTGCTTGCATTTATTTGGGCCTCCATAAAAATTAAAGTGACCTTCCATCCGGCTAAATGCCATTAGAATCAAAATCATTAACTACAATAGACAGCCTTAGGTAACAATTGAGTACGAGCAAGTTCCCTCACATGTAGTGCAGGTTTTTTATTACTAAAATTTATAACTAAGCAAGATGCTACATCAAAATTTTACCTTAATATACGATTTGTCTATAGCAAGTAGTTGTCAGAGCAGTAATTCACGTCATAATGAAGTTAGTGCTGTGAGGACTGTAAGACTGGAAGGGCCCTTTGAGGTCACCAACTCTACTAGCGCTGGTTCTCCAAGCACCTGTATCACTTAAGCCATTCAAAATCATTCCTGACTTCCAGCCGACGCTTTAATTAATGGCATGCTTATACCTTCTATATCTTATGTCAACACTATCCTCCACCTTCATGTTTTTCCCCACCCTGTATTTAATTTCCTGATGTTTTTAATGGACAGAAGTCATAGATCCTATCGGTTTCTGTTTATCAGATAGAAGAGGCCACAGCCTCCTAGCCTCCTCGCTGTAGAGACTGAAAGGAAGAGAGCACCAGTCAAAGCTTTATTTCACCCTCTCCATTTAGTCCTGCCTAAGTTCATCCAACAAGGTCAGTCAGCGCAGGCCACAGCATGCAAGGACAAATTACCCATGCCTTTGTCCTTCCCCCTCTGCCAGGAATACCTTCCCCATCACAAACTGGTATCACCTTCTCCTCTCCCCACAATTTTTCTGTGCTGGTGCTGAGTCACAAGGACCCCAAACACTTCTCCTTTGACCAAGCTTTGTATTTTTCAGAAATTCTTGTCATTTGTCTGTAAGTGCATAGCTTTTCTACATAGTATCAACTCATTTTCATTATTGCTGTCCTCACGGTCAGTGAATCCTTCATGCATTGTGTTTATCTACTTCCAAATTGATTATACCATTAGGATTTGTCTTAACAAAAATAAAAAAACTTTGACACACATGCTCCTACTTTTCTTGCCACACCACAAGCAGAATACATCCATCCACTTATCCCACAAGTCTTGGCAACGTTACTAGCTTCTGCTACAGCCAGTTCCTTATACAATTTACCTTTCTCTTGCCAATTCCAATTTCCTTCAAAAAGAAACGTCTGCTGTGGTGATTTGTGAGGTATTACAAAAGCCTAGATAGATGCACGCTTTCATCTAGAAACAAGAGGTTAGCCCAGCACACTCTTCCTCTCACAAACCCACGCCACATTTTATACCCCATGACCTCCCACACTGCTTCCACCTGTCTATAAAGTTTTTATTATTCTCTCTTTAAAGTTTATTTTAAACCTTGCATAGCACCACAGGCTTGTCTGCTTTTCAAGTCAAGACCCGTACTTACAGACATTTATCACCCATCTCCTTATCTTCCTGCCAGCCCACAGAAACCACCTTTCTTGTTCTCCAGGCAGGCGATGCCACTGCTTGCTTACAGCAGTAGTTAAACTTCTGCTAACAGAGTTCAGATTTCAACTGTTGCCTGTTTTAGCACTCTGGGCTACAGATTACCAGACTCAAATTCAAGGCGTTAAAAAGTTTTGTTCCCACCCCATATATCTGTGCATCATTTTCAGCGTCATCCTTGTAAGAAACAAATCCTACAGTTCAGGGAGCATACCCAGATTATCTTTACTCAACTCCCTGTCCCAATGCACAGCAGCCCGATTCCTTCCTCTGTGAGGCTGACTGTTTCCCCTTTTCATGTGACCAAAGCACCTTCCGTTACCTGTTTTAATACCCTTTTCAAGATGTCACCTTGTCTGCTGAGGTGGAAGCCCCTGCCTTAGCCCTGGATTTCCTGATCCTCAAGATACACCTTTTTTTTTGCCCATACATCTCAGAGGTTCTGTGTTTGCTCACCATATCCTGACGCAATGATCAAGTGAATCATCAGCTCTGGGGTCATTTCCTAGGCGGAGCCTTTTCTTATTATTTGAGATGTTAATATTTACCCCTGAAGCTTCACTGAATTTCATGCCCTCCTCTGTATCCAAGCTCCTTGCTTCACCAAGAAGCTTCTTCAGTTTCTCTAGAGGATTGACAACTGCTGGTCTACATGTTTACCTGCTTAACTTAACCTAGTTTAAGTTGTGATCACTCAGAGTTCACTTCTACGGCCAGCTTCCCTGAATCATCTTCTGTGCTTCTTAAAGCCACATCTACAGTTAACTCCATTGATTTTACAGCTTCAGCCACACTATCTGACAGTAAAACTGCCAGGTAACGCAGCTCTCTGTACCCAGCCATTACCAACAGCACTCATGCTCCGGTGTGGGGAGTTGGTGTCTCACGGTGACAATACCCAGAAATACTTCCCTCTAACCATATTATGAGATTTCTACCCACATTTAAATCCTGGACTACGTGCGGTAGATCTCTTGCGCTATCACAGCAAAATCTCTTATCAGCTCTTCCCAAAGCAATTTCAGCCCAGCTGGTTCTCTTTTATCCACACTAATGCTGCTTTACAATTTTGCATCACTAACACACAGTGGAATTTTCCCAGTCACCTTTACTCCTCTCTTTCCAGAGCAGGGCATCCCCTTAAACATCTCTGTTCCCCTCATAACCCAACTCCTCGTGGCTCCTGGTAACCTCATGAGGGCTGGTCCTACACCAACAGCCCCCTTCCCACCCCGTCAGTCACAAGCTCCTCCCTTTGCTTTATAACACTAACATGTTTGCACCCTCTTGGAAACAAAGCTGCTAATTAAAATGCTTTTCACAGTTTACTTTACATAACTGTATCACTTGCCATTTCAGGATCGCGTAATCCCTATTTCATCTCCAACACCAGCTCTTTCCTGATGCTCTCAAAAAAAACCCCAAACCAAACCAAAAGAAAGAAAATACAATTCAGGCCCCCAGTAAGCATGCACAGGGTTAACTCAAACATATTCCGACTTCTGTCACAGACTGCTCTGCTCCAATAAAGCCTGAACACATTCCTGTATCTTTGACTGAAGCATCAGATATTATATACAGAACGGTAACTTCAAACTTCAATACCTAAAGGGGGCCTATAGGAAAGATGGGGAAAATCTTTTTAGTAGGGCCAGCTGTGACAGGACGAGGGGTAATGGTTTTAAACTAAAACAGGGTAGGTTTAGGCTAGATATAAGGAAGAAATTCTTTACAATGAGGGTAGTAAAACACTGGAACAGGTTGCCCAGAGAGGTAGTGGAGGCCCCATCCCTGGAAACATTCAAGGCCAGGTTGGACGGGGCTCTGAGCAACCTGATCTAGTTAGCAGTGTCCCTGCTTACTGCAGGGGGGTTGGACTAGTTGACCTCTAGGGGTCCCTTCCAACCCAAAACATTCTATGATTCTATACAATAGAAGTAAAAGGTTTGTCGGCAGAGCTCTGTTAAACCACACTCCTCCCACCTAGCCAAAGTATAACAAAATACTGATTTAGCACTGCAAACTGATAGGTTATGGCATGTCTTGATCTCCTTTTAATCACGGAAAAATATGTAAACACTTCTCATTATAGTCAGATGAGTCATAACACAACAGCCACGTACTTCTACTCAAGTAACAGACGTTACCAAACTCTGTTTTTCCCAATCCTTAAGTACTGGAAAGGCCAGGAGTACAAATTTCATAATAGCTTCTCTCCAACCCAAGGAAAGGCACACCAATTCCTGCTGTTGCAAAGCTGAAGCTAGAAAAACAGTTGAGTCTAAAAAGCATAAATTTGTCATGTATGATGATAATCAACATAAAGCTGCCAAGAACTGCACAAAATACTTCATCGATTTTAATTCAGAATCTGATCTTCTTCTAGAAGACTCTAGGTTGTTGTACTAAAAAATACGATGTCCTACAGAGGGTCATGGATGATTACAACAATCCATTCTGGCCTTACAACTATGGAGTTTCTAAGCAGTTAATCTCCTCAAAAAATCTCCTACTAAAATGGAGCATACGCAGACTCCACTTACTTAATTTGATATGTGAAAATCTAATAAAATATTGCACATGCAGCAAGTTATACCAGGTAGGAAAGGCTGAAATAAAATTACTGTTTCATATCCATTTTCCCATCCCTAAAAATCCGTATCTATGTTGCATACCAAATTCAAGTCACATACTACAAGTTTAAGGTTCAGATCAAGAGTTCAAGGTTGGGGGATGTTTAAGTCAGAAAATAACAAGGATTTATTCTGTTAAAAACCAAGACTTTATTAATCTATGAAATGGCATTACAATTTCGGTAGCATTAGAACTCCCAAATTGAAAAACAAAGGCAATCTCAGCTTTCTAGTAATGAATGGTCCCTCAGACCCTCGAAGAGGAGCCACATGAAGCGTGCCTGCCACAGAGGCCAAACGATCTTCTGAAGAACACCACCTGCTTGCCTTCAAAGAAGTCTCATGATGAAGAGTAACTCATGAAATTGGGACAGCGAACAAAATAGGAATGACACATAGTTTTCTAAAATGTATGTAGTCGTTTACTCAGCAGTCAAATTCCTTTCTCACCCAAAGCTGATAAGCTACCTTGGCATCATCTCAATTAGTGTCTGGTACTCCTGGCCCTATCGGAAAAAACAGTTATTAAAGATTTCCAGAATAACAGTTCATGGGTCCCCAGTGTATAATTGCAGCCACAACACTCCACAGGGACTTCATTTGCAAAGGACTGTAGTGGTGGCAGCGTAAGACTGTGTGATGACTGAATGTGAAAGTCTGACGTTCCTGGACACTTCCTGAAAACATGTTCTGAGGTTTATACAAGCCCTCAGGAAAGGAAAATGTCACTGAAGACTTTCTCTCTAGAAATTTAAATATCTACATATTCATATATATACATATTTATTTATTCCTTGAAAATGGCTGTTTGCTAAGCAGAAGTTTTTAATTTACAACATAGCTTAAGTGAAATTTGACCCAGAATTCTTCATGACTAGCCTTTCCATCACTACCTGACTATATGAAACTGTTTTGAAATAGCCTTATAACATATTTTAGAGCAATTAAAAAAAAAAACAACACAAAGCTCTGAAAGAACTTAGTTTGCACAGCAGTCTTCGAACCATCTGGTCAAGGATTTGCTGAAAAAAAAAAAAGCTTTACAGTAAGTAACTTTCTTGTGGTACTCAAGGTGCCAACAATCAGTACAGAGCAGATTAAAGCACACAGCTCCCTGTGCTTGAAGTTTATAAAGCTGTCTGGCCTCAATCAGGTATCCAGTGGCATAAAAAAAAAATAAGATAAATCTATGACAACTCCAAAAGTTATGGCTAGCCAAGACAGTTGGCAGGAGAAAGTCCCATGAAGGTTTAGAAGCACCCGAGGCTCCAAAACAGTGCCTGACTCAGGTGATTTGCTTTTTATGCCCAGCACCACTACCGACCCCGCTCCCCAGCTCAAGTGCTGCCCTGGTATAGCTGAGCAGAGAGAATGTCTGGTGGCACAAAGTCACAAAAACACCAGAGAGCAGGACAACACAGGACAGATTTGCAACAACATCATAGAAGAAATTCAAGCAACAACCCTTGTCCAAAGCCTGGGCTGGGAGCAGACAACAGACCTGTATCATCCTCCAGAACAGGTTTCAGATGATGCAGTCCCTTCATCCATTCACCTTGCTGTATTCAAGCATGCCTGCATCCCTGCACCACTGTACTGCCATAAAAGCTTAAAAGAATTAAGGGTTTAATGGGCCACCATACTTAGCTCCAGACCCAAACTCCCTTCCTCAGGAGAAGCCAACAAAGATGACAGCAGGTCGGTTATACATTGCAGACTTCATCTGGCCAGAGGGGTGACTCAAGAAGTCCTTTAGCATGTAATTTTTTTAATAATGTTTCTTAAACTGAGGATTACTACGCTGGCCTGAGCTGACAAAATAAGCATTGAGTGTGCCAATACTCAAAAGTGTAATTTTCCAGTTATTTTATACCTAATAATCATGCTTCCATGGTGGAAATGCTGGACTCTCTTTAGCAGAGCGTTTAGCTGTAAAGAATTAAGAGAGTTAAGTCACAGGAGCTTTAAGTAATAAGGTTAAAACCAGTATTCCTTAAAGGGACACAGTCAAGGCTGAAAGCCAAACTTCTTTTAAAATCTGCCAACAGTTTTAGGCTAGAGATTAGTTCGAACAAGACACCTCCTCTTACCCCTCATCAGACGTGCCTTTCCAGTCCAATTCACCTTCCATTCATACGGGATGTTCAACTCCAAAGATGAGCACCAACAGTCTGAGGTCAGCACAAAGTTGAATGATCATACCTTCTTCATGTTTCTAAATGCCCCAACTCCCCAAATACAGGCAAGCAAAAAGGGAACAAAATCAGTTTTTTAATCCCTTTAACACAGTTTCTAACCCATCCACCCTGCCCAGCAATGTTAAGACCTTTACAAATTTAAGCCTGGTGTGCAACAGTAAATCCTGAGAACACAGCAGGTGAGGTTTATACACACCTGACAACACCTCAATTTAATTTTGTTCCAGCATCGGGTTTCTGTAAACTGAAGGTGTCTGAACATATGCTTCCAGGTACTCAACTCCCTTACAGTTCTTTCCAAATCCAGCCATAACTCATCCGACAAAAGGATGCACATACCCACCACACTCAAGAGCAGTGTGCAAGAGGAAACATAACCTGAGTCACAACCATTAGCTGGCAGCATTCCCTTTCATTTTTAAGATGCCCTCAACTAGTTGTCAGAGACACAGTGTGCCTACCAGTACCATGCTCCAATTCCTTGCCACTTTCCCCAACAGCAGGACGTGAATCTGTGCTATAACACGGTGCTTACGAAGTTCAACCAACATCAGTCAAAGACTTCCTCAGCTGAGGACTTCTTGTCATCTAACGTGATCCCGTAGCCACAGCTGGTCTCTTGCACTCCATGCTGCCCAAGAAGGAAAAGGTCACTAATACCTATAGGTACTCACCGTGTTCTTTGTTAGTTTGAAGTGTAATTATTCACTTATTCAAAGTTAATAATGGGGGAAATAACTTAAAAGGACATTAAGGAATCTAATTTGAAAGCCTGGTGAAGGAGGTAGGCATCTCGGCTGTTTGCTGATAACACCAAGTAAATCTCACTTGCATCTTTTTCATTAAGCTATCAGCCAGAGGTTTCTTCATTCAACTTTTTTTTTTTTTTAATCTGGATTAAACTTGAAGCTTTCTTCCTAGCTAAGCTAGAAACATAGATGCTCATACTGTATTTCATAATGCAGTTAACTGAAATCTGTGAACTCAACACAGAAGACAGTGTTAGTCATATAAAGACAGTTAAAGAGGGAAATTCTGGAGAGTTCATTTGCCTACCAGTACTCCTTCAGTTCTTTTAAAGCTTGTAAATAGTGTTCCAACATAAACAGCTGAACAGAACAACTATTTTGGATCCCCCACTACAATTTACTTCTACAAAACAGTTACTTAAAAGTTACCTGCAATAGTCGTGATCAAGTCAAATACAACATGGACTGTCTAAAAACAACCCCTAACAATGCACAAGGGACATTTCAGAGGGGGTTAATTTCATAAAGCTGAGGATTATTATTAGAAAATTGACTGAGAAGAATAAGTTTGAACCAAAACTGTGATATCAGCTGCAGGAATCATTTATTAGCTTTAAAGGGAACCAAAAAGCCAATACTCCTCAAGCTAGAAGGGCAGCTGAAGTCCGCTCCACAACAGTATCAACACAGCTTGGGTGACCCTAGGTGTAGGCAGGGGAAAGTGAGAGAGATAAATATAACATTCAATAAATCTTAATTAGAGAAAACACACCAATAAGGACATTGCCCTCCCATCCCACTAATCGACCTAACTGCTAATGGTGAAGCAGTAAGAGGCATCCAATAAACATTTGCCCTGTGCTTGGGAAGAGGCAAGTACCTGTGAGACCAGGTACTTTTCAGCTCATCAATAAGTGAAGATGACATTAAAAGTCCAAGATGCAAATAATAAAAGTTGGGAGGGGTAGATCACTGACATCTGAATGGCGGTTGAGGAGTCTGTAGCCCAGTGGCATTTGCTTTAAATGCATCCTCAGAGATTACAAGACCGGCTCCAAGGAGAGCAGAGTAGGACATTCGAGGTGACATGCAGGGCACGCTTGTAGGACAGGTACCCACAGATCGCTGAGCACCCCAGGCAAGTGCCTGAAAAATGCAGAAATCAACGTGTAAGGAGTTGAAGTTCTGAAGAAATGATGCCTACTATTCAGCATGGGTTTGGCAAGACTTGTCTAAACTACACAGACACAACATGCAGAGTTGAGAGGTATGACTTACTAGCATAGGGTAGTCTCCTGGAAGTGTAAAATGACATAATATGGTGGAAAGCCAGTGAAACAAAGTAAGGGTTAGCCTCTTGAGAGACAAGTCATGATGAGCGGGGCTTCCCAAATACCAGTATTAATGCCTGCCATGCTTCAACATTTTTGCTCCTGGATCAGGCATTTGCCATTTCTACAAAACCAAGCAGGACACAGAAGCCAGCAAAGGGCAGATAATAAAAGAAGCATTATGCACAGCAGCCTAGTCAGGTATGAGGAGGGCCTAAGAGAAAAGAAAATACATCTGAAATCCTCCTAAATACAGAGATATCTGATCCAAACACACACGATATACCTGTAGAATAGGAATCCACATCACAGAAAGCATCTGCTGAATTTTACAGGTCACAGTACACAAGCAAAACATTATTTCAGCAGTCTTTGGCAAAGATGGCAACGCATACACAGATAAGCACGAGCTGGCAACAGGAATAAAGCAGATTTTAGTTCTCCATTTAATGATGATGGGATCAACACAAGAATATTAAATCCAATTTTCATTTCTACAGAAACTGCAGAAATATAGTCAGAAAGTAAAGACTGCAAAGAAGAGCAAATTCAAATGCCAAAGAGAAACCCTTCAAACTACAGGCTCCAGAAGTCTTCCTATCTAACAAGAGATAAGAATAGCATGTTGCGTCCACACACTTCCACACCAAGAAGATGCCAGGTACTGGTAAGCTTTACCCTACCAAAGAGGCAGAGTGAGGGAAGGCCCTACACACCCTCACAGCGGCTCCCAATCTGTTTGCAAGACCACACAATGAATTGTCTGAATGAAAAAGCAAAAAGTTTAAGCTCTCTTGGAAGAGCACTGAAAACAGCTTTCACCAAGTGATTAAAATATTTTTCAAAACATCAAATAAATTTTGATCACAAGGCATTAAAAAAAAATATGCAGGAGGAAATTTCAAAGGAAATTTTAAGAGGATCATTTCCCATCAGACATAGGTATTTCGCATGCCTCCAAGTCAAATATTTGAAGTAAGGCCCTGGATTTAAAAAAGCAGTTTCATTTGCTTGGACAATCCCATTGTGTAAATTGCAACTAGCTCTCACACTGTTACAGTTCAAAATGAGGATCTTTCAGCATTTGGATTAAATCCAGCAGTTTGTTGCATATTGAAACGGGGTGTTATGAACAACTTTAACAAGTTTGACCTGGCGGATCCCAAACTGAAAGAGTCAACTGAGAGGACACCAAGTGAGCGAGAAGAAAGCAGATGCTATTCAAATTTGGGAAGCAACTCTGTACTTTTCCTTCATTCCACTGAAAATCACAGGAAGGGGTTCAAGTAGCTCTTAGTCCCTAAATACTTAAAGACTTCACACTGTTTGTTGAAACTTTTGCAGTTACAGTGTCCAAAGCTGAAGAAGTGAGTATTTGAAACAGGAAAATGAATGACAGTCCATGTATCACAAGCCAGATTTGGGTTTTAGTTTTTAAACATTCCTGTTACTTAACAGAAGAAGCTTCAAAGTTTAAGTTTTCTCTCCAATTACAGCTTTATAACCCCCAAATTTAAGACTGAACTCAAAGAAGCTCCTTCAGTAGCAAAGACTCTTTCATCTTAATATTTTTATCCAAATTTCTAATGCATTTTATTTTGTTCCAACACTACATACGCTGGCAGCTTCCTGACTAATTGCAGCGAGGAGAAAGGAGTCCTAATACTTACGTAGCAAGTTCTTCATGAAGCATTATATTTTTATTAATACCTTTATAACATCTACTTCTGCTACTGCATTTAGAGTCCAGTTGTGTTCTTTTCTATTTCATTCTTCACAAAGACAGGCAGGGTGGATTTTTTTTTTTTCAATTCTGCAACCATTTCAGCATACTGTCACAACACATCGATAACAACTACCCTATTGCCAAGAGTACTATTAACAAGTATGCAACGTAGGGAGCACTTTCACCTTTGAGACAGAAGGAGCTGGAGGCACAGCATTCAGCCTTACAGAAAACACAGAGGTAAGCTGAGGCTGTTGCATTGGGGGGGAAAAAAAAATCCTTTAAACACAAAGAAAAAGCCCTGACATTTGTCTGCCGGGCTTCTTACTATGGATATTTCCAAGTACTCCACAAGATGAACATATTTTCCTTTCTGTTATGGGTAGTACCTGTTTCCATTTTCCCTGTCTGCTTCTTTCACTTGGATGCCAACAGAGTTTAATTTGGTGGACAGGCACTAGAACCCTGAATTTTGCTGGCAATAGAGGGATGCCCAGTTAAGTTCTCGAGTAGTATTCCCACACTCCAGCTATTCTGACAAACCAGAAATATCACCAGATAAGCAAGCTTTTCTAACCCTCCAGAGAAGCAGCAAGAATGGTAGGCAAAGAAATAATGCCCCTAACCTCCAGACAGTGTCATTTCACACAGCAGTCAACAACTTAAAATTTTAGAGTGCAATCCCAGATGAGATCACCTAATTCGATCTCCTGTGTACCTCAGGCAGCCAAATCTCAGACAGATACTGTGAATCAGGCCCCGAGACAAGAGCACATAAGGCAAAAGCACTATGCCCCCATGGGACTAAGACAGGCACCGTGCAGAGGGATGCGGGAAGATCCCCACCACCAACACCCTTGCAAGAGCAAAGCATTTCAGACACTGACACAGCCAACAGGACAGGGAAGGTATGAGACAAAGAAGCACCGTTTTTACTGTAATTATCAGAGGGGTAAGGTAGGTCAAGAAGTGAGGTATACTGAAGACAGGGCATAAGCTGTTACAAAGCAGAGAGGAGGAAAACTAGAAGAGAACCATCACTATCTTGAGACAGCGAGAGCTGGGGACAAAGTAAGATGTAATAAAAGCAAGTGAAAGGGTCTGAAGGATGTCTCGGGACAACAATGCAAACAGAGCAAAGGAGCTGATGACAGAGCACCCGTGACCGGGTGATCCATCCTCAGCAGGGTCCTCCTTTGAGATGACCCTTGCAAGCTGTGCTGAGATTGCAGTTATTCCTAGCTGTAAATCAGGAGACAGGAAACAGCAGCAGAAGAAATTTAATTAAGTTGAGATCCGAGGTAAAAATCAAGACTTCCAAGAGAAGGCCAAGAAAGTTAATGGTGCAAGACTGATGTGAAAAAACTAGACTGCTTCCCTGGGATTAGTTTTATTTAATATGTTCTATTTTCACAAATGCAACACTAAATGCAAACTAATAAAGCAAACTATGCCAAGAGAAGATTATCAGACATAATCCAGACACAGCTGCTCTAAACGAGTATATGCAATCTCTTTTGCACTTAAGCAGTAGAATCAAAATACGAAGAAGTCTCCTCTAAAAGCCTCAATCATGTAATATTCAGGATTTGTTTTCTCCTTCACTCACACCCTCTGCATATTTTCCTGCTCCAAAAGAATCCCTTAATTTGCTCCTACAACAGCCTGTTACCACTGGCTCGCTTCACACATTCTCCCAACACTTGCAGGTGAGCCCAGACTCACAATTCTTCTGAGCTTAGATTTTCTGTCGGGTAATTGTAAGGCAGATGCAGCTCAGTGATTCCAAGGGAAGAAAAAAACAACAACAAACAACCTTAACCTCCTCCCCCCCCACCCCAATTTGTTCTCCAAGAAGAAAACATAAAAGAAATGTACCACTAAACATGAGACGAAGAAGCCATGCATGCTAGCTGCTCGTGCAGGAACAAAGGCAGCACTCAGACATCTTTGGTGTGCACTGTTTTAGATTACCATTCATTAAAATACTATTAATGTGCGTAATTCAAGGGGAAAAAAAATAAATCCACGAATTACGACACTATCTTTCTGGCTGCCAGGCTGCTTGTTACACTGCCACTTACGGGTTTTTCCACATTTCCCTGTATCTGTTAAACTGCAATTCAGAGGCTATTAACAGTGTCCCAATTGCCTACATTTATTTCACAGATTTTTTTTATTGTCTTTCTGTTTTTAACCTCAGGTCTGCAGAATCCAACCCCACTATGCAGTCTTACGTGTGCACCATTTTTAAAGAAAAAAAAAAAAAGCAGCTTTTCCAACTTTCTTATCAACAGCTACACTGCTTCCTCAGCAAAATCAGTTCATTTTGATGGAAAGGGAAAATGCAACAAAAGCACCACTGTTACAATTAATAGAGCTTTATTCTCCTTGTCCCAGAAGTTATTCTTGTATCTCAGCTCCTGGTATATATCCGTTTTGATTTTCGGACTGCTCTACCTCAGCATACTTCCATTTTACGTCTAATGGTTCATACTTGTGAGAACTCATCAGCTCATTCTTTCAGTCATGGCCATTTCAGAAACCACGTTTCTTCAAGTTTAGTAAATTGACTACATCCTCTATTCTTCTAATAAAGTTGCTCAAGTATCATCTATCCAAATTGCTGCTGGTATTTGCTACCATCTTAGCACAGCACACAGAAATGAAATATACAATTTTCACAATAATTCTCCACCACAGAGCCACCAGCCACCTCAAGTTTCTCCTCTAGTTCTCTACACATAACCAAAGAATAAGCCAAACACAAGAGCACAGGGTTCCAGGCTGACAAAATGCTTTTGTCCCAAAGGCTCTACGGACCAAGATCTGACACCCTGAAAAGGCAAGACAGTTTCAGTAACTCAGTCATCCAGTTCGTGTTCTTTCACTACTCTTAGTAGATGGGGTATAAATACATCTTTAACATAGTCAGCTCCAAGTGGCATCAAAACCACATCTCTTTAAAAGACAGTCTGAGAACGTTTTGAAGATAGAATCATAGAATCATTTTGGTTGGAAAAGACCTTTAAGCTCATCAAGTCCAACCGTTAACCTAACACTGCCATCCCACCACTAAACCATGTCCCTAAGCACCTCATCTGCCCGGCTTTTAAATCGCTCCAGGGGTGGGGACTCCACCACTTCCCTGGGCAGCCTGGTCCAATGCTTGACAACCCTTTCTGTGAAGACATTTTTCCTAATGTCCAACCTAAACCTGCCCTGGCGCAACTTCAGACCATTAAGATGAACCACCAAGAAGAATGAAGAGACACCTGTAACACGTAAGTATCCCGCAGCAAATAAGAATCAGCTTCAATGAAGATGTTACGGACAAGTCTACCGGAGATGCTACGTGCGCTTCACAGTTCACACAGAACTTCATCAAAAACATTTTTAAGATAAACTTTGCACTTGTGCACCTCTCCTAACTCCTGAAACACAATATGTGTTTAACAAAAGGGCTGAAACTTAATTTAAAAATGCTCTCCTACAAGAAGAGCGCTCTCCCCAAAATAATGCACGCTCAAGATACTCAGCTGGCATCTTTTAATTAACACCATCATTAAAACGAAGATTTTGATTCCAAACGGTGACAAACAGCTGGATGAAGAGCCGTTGTCAAATCAACCGATGTGAGCGAAAGAAGAGCTAAACTGTCAGCAGCACACCAGCGCCAGCTTTTTTTATCATACCTGGCAAAGGAGTTGAGAACATTAAAACTATACTTTTAAGCCGCAGGGCACGGCTGGCATCCGGGGACACCCTGTGACCGCAGTGTTCGGTGCAGAACGCTGACGGGAGACACGTCCCAGGAGCCTGAGCCCTGGCAGATGGTTTTCTCCAGGGATTTTTTTTTTTTTTTTTTTTTTGGCACAAGAGAGCAAGAAATTGAAAACCGGAGATAGGCGAGCGCGCCGCTCGCACTATAATCCAGCCTGCGTGAGAAAGTGCTGCCTTTCAGCAGCCTGCTCAGCAAGGGAACGGGGCTCGATAGCAAGGTGAGAGGATAATTAGCAACGTGTCTGAAGTCATAACGCACACGGGGAGCGAAAACTGCAACGCTAACGCCCGCCACAGCCACCCGGGTCCCGCCAGCACCGTTCCGCTCAGCGGCAGCCTCCCAAACTCCTGCGCAAACCAACTCGGAAAGTCAAACGCGGCTCCTCCTCGCTCCCGGGGTTCGGGCACCGGGCGGGACCGCCGCTGCGGCTCGACATCGCGCCTGCCCCCTCCGAAAGCCGCCCCGGCCCGCCGGCGGCCCCGGGCGCGGATACCTCACGCCCGCCCCGGGACTCGGGGTGCGGGTGGGCGCTCCCGCCCGAGGGCCGGCTGTGGCTCCCAGCGCGGCGGGTCCGCCCCCCGCGGAGCGCGGGCTCAGCGGAGAGGCCACCGGCACGGCCGCCCCGCTCCCCAGACAGCGGCCGGCACTTTCAACCGAGACAAAGCCGAGCCCCGCACACGAGGGCTCCCGGCGGCGCGCCCGGGTGACAGCGAACTCCGGCGGCCTCCGCCCCGCGGGTGAGGCAGGAGACCCCCGGGGCGGGTCAGCGCGGCCGCCCAGCGCCCGGCCCGGCCTGAGGCGCTCCCGGCACCGGCCGGCCACCCCCCCACCCCGCTCCGCCCCAGGCCAGACGGGTCGTCGCCCCCCGCCGCAGCCCGGCCGCCGCCGCCCCGCTCACCTCGCACGCACAGCAGCGACATGGCGGCGGCCGCCGGGCCTCAGCTGCGGCCCCGCCAGCCGCCCCCGGATCTCCTCATGCCGCCCCGCTGCCACGGGGCGGGCGGGCGAGGCGGTGGCGCCGAGAGCGGGGGCGGAGCTGCCCGGCCGGGGGGAGGGGCGGGGCGGGGCGGGGCACCACCCCGCGGCGGCCGACAGGGGGCGCCGCCGCCGCTGCCTGCCCCCGTCGCCACGGCAACCGCGCGGGCCTCGGGCGGCGGCGGGCTGGCCGATCCGCGGGGCCGTTCCCCCCTGGAGGCGGCGGGCTGGCCGATCCCCGGGGCCGTTCCCCCCTGGAGGCGGCGGGCTGGCCGATCCCCGGGGCCGTTTCCCCCTGGAGGCGGCGGGCTGGCCGATCCCCGGGGCCGTTTCCCCCTGGAGGCGGCGGGCTGGCCGATCCGCGGGGCCGTTCCCCCTGTGGAGGCGGCCGGCGCTGACCAGGTTCCCGGGGCGTCGTGTGCGGGTGGAGGGGGACCCGGGGACCGGCGTCGGGCGCCGGCAGGCCGCAGGGCAGGGCAACGGGGACGGGGCCCGGGCCCTGGTCGCCTCCTGCTGCCCGAGCCCCGCTCGGAAGTGCCGGTACCTGAAGGAAGAGAGGGCTGTACTTGGTTGGGGTTTTTTTTTGGTACTTTGCCTTTTTGTTTTTTCTGCTTTTCTCACCTTTGTTTTACTCTTACAAGGCCAGAGAACTTACCGGATACATGGCGTCCTGCCTGTGTCTTCCCAGGAGTCGTTCCCGCCGTTTGCATGCCCCCCATCCTGGGGCGGTCTCTGGTTTATCACCTTATCGCCGTAAGGAGCTTGGCTGATGCACAGCCACGTAGCAAAAGCCATCAGCCCATGCTCTGGGAAGAGCAGGAGCAGGACAAGCAGGTGTGATTACTGTGCCTGAAGTCCTCCCTCAGCACCCCTCCAGCTCCAAAGAGCGACCAGCTCAGAGGGTTTCCTGAGCCCCGATGTGCTTGTGCAGTTACTAACACTCAGTCCCTCTCTCTGCTTGTCTAGTCTTTCTCAGGTCCCTGCATCTTCTGATGAGGTGTTTCACAGGTTTGCTGCCTGTTGCAGGAAGAACCACTGTGGTGTCTCTTGAGCTTGGTTCTAGTCGTTTTTTCTGATGGCCTCTAATACTTTTAGTGCTGCTTTGTCCCAGCCTATAAATAAACAGAGGATCCAAGGAGAGATAAATAATTTCTGATATGGAAACTCAACACTAAAGCGTCATATAATGTGATTGCTATTGCATTAATGTTTAGAATAACTTGAAAGTCTACACAGAGAGTGGAGGACAAGACTTCTGGCTGGATTACTCAAAGACGCAACCAACCTTCCCAAAATTCAGACCTAGATAGCAGAGATTTGATTGCTGCCCTATCCAGCACAGCGTGTTTTACTGCCCTTATGTTTGCCTCACAGAAGCGTGTATTTTTGACACAAGGAAATGTGTCAAAAACACGTAAAGCTTCTCTGAGATACCAAGAAGGACCACTTGAAAGGACAAACCATGATGCTCCTGCAAACAAACAAGCAGGCTGTGTGCTAAAGGTGTTACCGCAGGCAGTCTCAAGGGACTGAAAACACTTCCACTTAGCAGTGCACCAGCAGACTGCTGGTGCAGGGAGCTGCAAGTGCCAGCACTGAGCCAGCTGGGGAAGGAATCTCCCCTTCTTGCCCCTGAACTGGTTTCAGTGCTGCTCAAATGCCGCTAAACTCCTCAAAAGTTCTGGCTTGCTTCTTTGTGTCTTACTCAAGCGTAGCAGTAAGGGCTCTAGCATACCAACCTCTCTGCCTTTTGGCTGTACATCATCAAAGCCTGCCCCACCTGTGAGCTGGGCACAACACTGGCTTTTCAGTTAACTTCAGGGGACATTAGTGTTTTGCTCTAAAAAGTCCTTTATTATTTGTCTCCTGTGTGTCTTAGGGTAGGGCACCAGATCCCCAGCCTTTTCACATTTCCATTGCTCCTCTGCATTCATCACAGCCTCCAAGCTTTTCATCAGCAAAAGGTCTGCTCAGAGGTCCCTGAACTGTTCCTGATGCCTTTCCTTTCCCGTCTTCCTCTGCAGCCTCGTTGCAAGCGAAAACTCTTAAACTGTGCATGAGCTAATCTCTGCCATAACCACCTAATCCCATCATGGCTGCTCTCTTCCCTTTGCAGAGCCCCATTGTTCTGCCTGTCCTAATTTAAAAATTAAAGCCTTTGAGGCCGTGATTGTCACCTACTGTGTCACACAGCACCTGGTACAGCAAGTCCCTATCTTGCCCAGAGCTTGTAAATGCTGCCATAATACAGAAATCATCTCATCAAGAGCAGATGATGTCATACGCATCTGAAAATCATAGTAATGTGTGATTAGCAAGCACGGCAATCAGGTAAGCATCCTGTAGCTAGGATGAGATATTTTACTAACAGCAGTAACTGTGGAGGCTGGGATTATCATAGATGTTATAAAAATTCCCTACCGTTCTGAGGTCTAATTAGATACGTTTTGCCAGTCTTTATCTAATCAAAAGAGATAATTTGTTTAACTCCTGATTCCCAAATATGGTGGTTACCTGTGTGTCTGCCCACCCCTCCTCTCCTTTCCACTTTAGACAGGCTGGAAGAGGAACCATGCCGCCAGGGCAAAACTTTTGCAAGGTAGAATTAACCCTCTTCTAAATTATGCTTGCTCCTTGAAATCAACTTCCTTATGTTTTCCCAGGTGAAGTAACACTCCCCAAATACATCTTTCTTTGTTATTTTTTCTAGTTCTTCCTCTGGACATTGTTGTCATAAATACAGAAAGAGTTTAGTGATAAAAAACTGAAAGTTGGAAAAAACCCCACCACTTCCTGTGCTGTCCTCAACCTCTTAAACATGAATGATCTTTCCAGCTTTTGTTTCTATAAATCCACAAAAGGGAATGCCAGGTTCACAAATACTTAACTACAAGCAGAGCCCCAAATCCCGTTGTAGCAGTGTGAGTCCCAATTCTGCAGCTGACAGCATGCTGTGGTAGCACAGGCAGTACACTCCGTCAGCAGTGTGGGTTTTTTTAATGAAGAATTTTACTGAATTAAAGAGGAAAAATACAGTGCAGGGAGCACACTACAGTAACCTTCATATGCACTGGAACTATGTGCCTTTCTGAACAGAGACCGAGGCACTCTGCAGACTCGGAAAGCAGGCATTATTGCCAACTCCAATGTGATACCCAATTCTCACTCCCTGCAGAGCAAGAGTTAATTTTTCTCTGGCTACTCAGACCCCAGCAGTTGATCTCAGCTCACCTGCTGTTGGATAGGAAAGTAATAAATGGGTGATCCTCCACTCACTGCAGCTTGCCAGCTGTTTTATACCTGCCTATTTGCTACAGTTTCCCTGCTCAGAGAGAAATACTGAGCTATATTGTCATCTAAGTAAACTGTGTTTTCTTCTTCTTTTCTTGTTCTTCCGCCTTTAAGTTTTGTATTTCTGCCGCTGAAGAATGGCTCAAGCTGAAAGTTGTTGTGTAGCAAACACACATGGGCTTTATTTTAAATCAAAGGGTTTAGATCTGTTAAACCATTTTTCTGTTATGCAACTGACAAAAAAAAAAAATCTCAGACCTGGCTTTTGGGGCTAAGCTCTAAAGATGAGGAAAAAAAAGCTTTTAATTCACCCTGTGACATTTGGCAGGAATTGAGTGCAGTTGATTGATATTCTGATATTGGGAAGCAGCCCTCAGATTTGACTGTAAAGGCAACAGGCTACTGAAATGGCTTTCACTGCTATTTCTGCTCTTTTTGTTTACTAATAAAAGGTAACATTTGCAGAACAGGTAGGGGATCACAGGATCTTTTTCACAACACTACATGGTGTCTTACCTGTGTGTGGAAGCCATTTCAATAGCAGCTTGAAGTGTAGCTTTCTCTGGAGCCTACCACAGCCGATAATCACTGCAGTAGCTGAAGAACAATATATACATGCACTGAAACTTGCAGGGAAGCAGCCTGCAATCCTCTCAGTTAAATGTAAACCTGAAAGTTGGCTTTAGCATTTCAAAATGCTCAAACAGGATGATACCTGTGAAATTTTAAAGGTCCAGGAATGGGTGGGACATCTGCACCTGCAGGGCAGCAAGGTGAACAGGGCAGTGAGGGGCAACAGCCCCCACCAAGCAACCAGCCAAACCTTGGGCTGCAACTTGGGGCATCTTCTTTCCAGTGTCCCAGTCTTGGCTTTTCCCAAAGACTGGTGACATTTGGAACTGACAGTGGTCTGGCAATTTAAGGCATTAACTAACCAGTGGCTTCCTTTTAATTCCCTCTTGAAACAGAGACTCTCCAACTGTCCTGTTCAACCTGCCACCATGCCACTGAAGTCCCTGTACGGAGTCCTTCCTTTTGGCATGCTCGGGGACTCTCTGCAGCTATTTAGCTTTCCTCCCTCCATAGCATGGACATTTGGGTAGAATTTAGTCTTCGTGCCTTAATTTTCC
Source organism: Butorides virescens (assembly GCA_017310255.1). NCBI lineage: Eukaryota > Metazoa > Chordata > Aves > Pelecaniformes > Ardeidae > Butorides > Butorides virescens. The sequence continues at coordinate 131,300 of JADKXX010010136.1, read as the reverse complement.
ACCCACAAAATGGAGGTTGTGATAATTCTTTAAGGAAAGAGGCATTAAAGATAAGGGGTGTCCTGATTATAAATACGTTAGCGATGATCAGATGCTTAGACACTGTCACTACATAACCATTTAAGACAGATAGCACAAAGAGATCTGCCAGCTTTTAGATTACAAATCCATGTTCAAAAGACTGAAGAGGCAAGAAGCATCCTTTCATCTCAGGGAAAAAAAAAAACCTGCATAAGAGGGCAGCTTCCATGGGAACTGACCTTTCAATTACGGCTGCTCCGTAGAAACGTCTTTCAACCGCTCATGCTGGAGTCCATAGAACTGAACCCATTACACATGCAATCATCCCAAGCGTCCCAAACATAGCTGTTCTTGTTCATATTGGGGCACTTTGTCCTTGAGCAACACCGTGGGATTGTACTGCGGGCTACACCCAGGGCTACACATGTGCAGCATGGGATCTCTGTCCAAGCAGTAACCAGCAAAGCCAGCAACACGGGGTCTGTGTGAAATATAGGCCCTGACAAGGGATATTTTCCCAGATCTGATCATGCATGCTAGGACTGTTGTGCTCTGATAGTGATTCCTCACTTGGCCAGCATGGACACTGCCACTATAGCTGCTCCCCCAAAGGCAGGTGCCATAACAAATCTATGAGCTCAAGGATGTTCAGGTGCTCTGAAAGTCTCTGCCTAAGACTGAAATGATCTTTCTGATCAGCAGAAATACTGTCTTTTGAGCAATATTTATTCTTGGCTACGTTTTATCCTCAGCTGTCTCCGCCTCAACACATACCTGCTATTTGGCAGTCAGGAGCTAGGGACATGGGGACACAGGACTGAAGAAACCTCTGGGCCAGAAGCCCTGTCCCTACAGTCACACTGCCCCTTCTCCGCAGCCCTATCTCTTTCACAAATAGCCTGGGGGTTTGCTCTGGTGCTTTACAGGACCCCCTCAGCAGCCACCATCTCCAACATATTCATGTTGTTCATCCTTCTGCCAGCTTCACCTTTCAACTAAAATAGTGTTCCTTTCTTCCCAGTATTTACCCATGAGACAGCAACCCCGTCCCCTCTCTAATTTTGCTTTGCCAGCCTTAAAACAGGCACCTTTTCTGGGTGGTCCAGAGATCACTGGCTCTGACTGATTTCTGTTTTGTAGCTCTTTCTCTTTTGAGTTAACACTTCTCAAGTGTGGATGGCATGTATTGTGCACAGCAGGTCACATCAGGATCAGGCAAATATTTCCTGATGTTGATGCCTCAGATTAGCTATACAGATTGATGCAGTTCTGTGAGATGATCACTTTTTGATTTCACAGGAACAGGTGACACCCAGTCTGCTATTACATACTGCATTTTGGTCAGATTCATATTTAAATTGAGCCATGGCTTCTGTATTACAAAGTGAGGGAGTAACTATTTCATTTTAAAGAAATCAGATATTTTGCCTTTCCAAGAGGAGTCACTTTTAACTTGGCAAGGTGCAAAACCCCTCACCCCAGCCAGGCTTGTTTCCTGCCTTACAGCTGTGTCTTGCAGTTTTTGTTCTGTTCATATTAACAGATATTTGAGGAGTGCAGAAGGTTATTCTTCAACAGGGGAGCCTAGGGGGATAGCTTTTCTATTGCTTTTGTAGTTCTTATTCATTGAAGAGGAACATTTGTCAGAGATAAAAGAGGAGCTATTTGTCAAAGTTAAAGTTGTTGGCAAATACAGCCGAAGCAATGGGCTCTGAGGAAGAAGCACCGTGAGAGCGCAAAGGACTCTTTTGTCTGCTTAACTTGCTTCACCATCCCAAGACCATAGCTGAAAGCCACAGAGTCAGTCAACTTCTAGCAAAGGGCATCACAGGCATCAGGGAAATCGTGTTACCCCTTGGGAATACTGGATCCCTCTCACTTTGCAGTGGAGCAGCCAAGCAGGGTTTCTCCCCTCTGGTGTGATTTTGTGTCATAGCGTACCTGTTATCTGAGAGCAGCAGGGAGAGAAGGGGGCCTTCTACATGAAGACAAAAAAATACCTTGGTAAGACCCATGAAGAATATGGGAGGGCATTTAACTGTATTTATGAGCAACACAGGTTTTGACAGAGGATTTTTATAGCACTCTTTTAAAACTACTTTCTAGAGCAATAAAGTACATTGCAGGGAAAGGCCAACCTCCCACAGTCCACTAGAGCCACAAATCCTCTAGAAGTGGCCAAGTGAGTGACATTTCTTATGCAAACAGGCTGTTTAAACTTCTAGCCAAGTCATTCCACAGGCAGGGAGTCCAAGAGGCACGCATGTGTACTGACTGAACAGGGGAAAGCAGGCAGGCAGGCAGGCAGGCTCACCCTTCCCCCAGGGACACACATCAAGCTTTCAGAGCTGCGATAGCAGAATAAAAGCCCTGTTGTGAACACTTTCTGCCACCAGCCTCCTCAGAAGGGTATGCAGAAAGCAAGCATTTCACAACTCTGGACTCCCTGGTTTACTAAGGAGTCTCTCTAGTTCACATTTTGATTCCCCTTTTTGTCCCTTTTTCCAAAGGATTTAGAAAAAAAACCTTTTCCAAAGAATTTAAAATGCAAAGATGAGAAGCTTATCCACTTTATTAAATGCCCGTGCAATGTCTAGCACTCTGCTGCTCATTGTTGCAGTTTAAGACAAGCAATAACTAATATTTAGGAAACATTTCACTGTCCAGATTGTAATTTGTCCCAATCATCCCTCAAATCCCCTTTTTTAAACAACAAAAAATAAAAATTAAGGACCCTCCAGATTTTACTTACTTGTGTCCACAATATAGCCTGCCTGGTAGCTGTGGGGCAGTTTCCTTAATAACAGAGCAAGCTGTGGGTGAAGATAAGTCACAGAAGATGCAGCATTACAGCCTGAAAGCTGTTGTTTTTATGGACCATAACTTTTTATTAGCGATAGGAATGCATTGCTGAACTTCCCCTTCTATCTCTGGTGGTAGGTCTGAGAGGGTGAGAATAACAAAAATAGAGGATCGTCTTGAAATCTTCCCCAGGAGCGCCTTGGATTACATCTGTTTCAATAGGATGAGTGTCATTTAGGGACTATTTCTCTATACTGTTTGCTGCATCTTTGAATGAAAGAAACTGATAAAAAGCAAATACAAAAGCAAAATTCAAAATTGTAGCTAATTATCCCAGATTCCCTCAGTTTCTTGGGCTGGATGTTATCATTTTATGTTGCAGCCAGAACAGACACAACTCATGAGCTCTTTGAGCCTCTCCCAAGAGTTGAAGGTAAAAATTTAAAAAATTTTTAAAAAGGAGGAAAAACATGTTCTTTCAACTTTTCTATCATAAAACAACAAAAAAGGCAATAAGCCTTTTGCTCTATGCTAATGGAAATCCAACCCAGCTGGTTACACAAAATTGCTTAGGAAAATCAGCAAAGGTTTGAGAGAAATAGCCTGGCACAGAGACAGTTGTTTAAACACTGGGGCTGTGATAAGGGGTCTGCAAGGACCATGCCATGGTTGAGGTTTTCCTTGGCAGCAAGCTGCAAAAGCTGAGGAATGAGAAGTCCCTGGCTGCTGGTTTACAACTGCCATCCCCATGAGGATTTATTCTGTGGGTCGCTGGGGCAGGCAGCCCTGAGTTTCGCCATAATGCCGGGTACCCTTTGCAATATAGCATGAGACATCAGCCATCTCTCAGCTCCTGTAACAGCCTGATGTCAGCACAAGTTTGCCAGGTCTTGTCTTAAGCAAGCAAACACAAAAGCAAAACAACCCTAGAGAAAAAGGCAGCAACAGAGTAATGCCACTGAGATCAGGTCAGGTGCAGCAGCAGAAAGCAGGGTGGTCTAGGAGGGGCTGGAGAGCAGTTCAGGTCTAGCCTCCCATCACCTTTCCTGGTCTGCTGAGATGCCATTCCCTGTCCTCATTTGTGTAGCTTCTCACATCTGAGCACTGAAACCACACAGCCTCTAGTGACATCCATAGCTGATAGGATCATAACAGGGATGCCCAGCAGAAGGTTCAGTTAGGGCCCACCCATCTGGACCAAAACCTGCCCCTACCAATTAACAGCTGGGCTGTCTAAGACCTGCCAGGAGGCAGAGGTGGGTGTCTAGTTTCTAGAAATAAGAAGCCATGGAGAAGCAACCTACCTGAAATGACATTTGCTTAGCCCAGAGCATTTTTGGGCAGTACCAGGCATGCTTTCTGCCCCTTTATACTTTCCACTAGGCATGTAAAGCCAAGATCCCAAGTGCATGAACTCACCAGAGACCCTACAACTCTTTCCTTAGAGTACTGCTCTTAGACCCAGCATCCTGGCCAAATTCCAGTTGGGTAATTAGACCATGATTAGGTAACTGCTTGCATATGCTGTTCCTCTTCCCTAGGGAGCCTGGCTTTAAATTACTTGATGGTTTCAGGACTTCTAGTCATTAGCAGGGCTGTTTCCCTTGCCAGTAGGAGACTAAATGCTGGCAGAGCTTAGGGAATGGCCATGTGCATGGCTTGCCTGTAGGATGGGTGTTGCCTGGGTGGTTTGGATATTGCCTAAGGTAAATCAGAGACTCTCCTGCCATTTGGGGAGGTGCTGATGTGAGCCTTCCCACAGAGCTGAGGTGTGAGCAGTAAGACCCCCAACTGGGAAAATGAACCCAGTGTCACCGTTACGCTTAGTGGCTAGGAAAGAAACAGATTGGCAGAGTCATTTACATGTGCTGGGGATCATTTTGTGGCTTGCAGATTGAAATTCTTAATGGCACTCATTACAAGTTGTTTTCTTCCAGATGCTGTTTGCTTTCATGTTCAGAACTACACACATTAACATAGAAAATTCTGCTTGGAAAAATGTTGAGTACTGGCAACCGCACAAATCTAGAAAAGTCAGCATCTAAAATGCAGGAATTTTGGGCAGATACCATAATTTTGCCCCGTCTTTTGATCCTTAATTGCTAGCCATTTATCTCCCACGGGATATTTGCATATATACCTACAACACTGCTGATGGCTTACAAAGATAAAGAGATTTTTGCTTCTGACATGGGATCTTTTATCCATCGTCTGCCTCTTCCCCTACCCAGCAACTCCCTTCTAGTCTGCAGCTCTCATCCAGCCAACTATCACCTTCTGTTCCCACCTGGTGGCACCGGTGCTGTCTTCTGCATTCAGAAGCTCCTTAAAGCCAAGCCTTGGCTGACACATCCACAGGGAAAAGCCCAATTCCTCAGGCTGATTACAGCCTGCAGCATCCATGGCAAGCTTGACTGCAAAAACCCAGACACTCCGGCACCAGGACCCCCTACAGAAACAACACAGATGTAGAAGAAAAGCATCCCTATCTGAATCCACCTTCCCATAAGGAAGACAAGTTCTTCTAGAGGTTTCCCGTGAAACTACCAAGCAGCCCAAGTCCTGCAGTTGTGTGCAAAGATCTGCTAAGACAGCATCCAGCAGCAATGAAGTGCGTGTTTCCCTGCAGGATCTGGAGGTTTTAGTGCAGAGGCTGGAAGTACTGAGGAACCTTGTAAGTCAAACCTAATGTGTTTCTTGGGGGTTGCTTGTAATCTAAGGATTTACCAGAAAACTGCCCAGTTTTGGCATTATTTAGGGAAAGTTTCTCCCTGTGGCCTCACCAGTTTACCGCTGGCAGAGTGACTTTCCACAGACCAAAATCTCTAACTGCAGGATGCTGTGAAGGCAACATGAAAGTCCCTTAGGTACTGTTTTAGCACTAATTACGTCTGCATGTGAGGATGGACGAGCTGGCATCTGTACCCTGTCTCATCTTTCTGGAAGGAACAGCAGAGCTTTTCTAGTGCTTTAGGTGTGTGTTGGACCATCAGCCAAACCATAAACTCTTCCCAACAGCAGGAAAAAGGAGTTTGCGACGCACGCCAGAGTCTCTGGCCAAGAGCCATGCAGGCAGCACAGCTGGAAGCTGGCAGTTCTCTTGCAGAAGCGAACCAAGACAGAGAAACCTTCCCTTTGCATGCATGGGTTTCTCAAAACTCATCCTTGCACCTGAATGCTCTCAGCCCCATAATTTCTACGTTTTTGTGTGTTCACATGGCCACACGGGCAGCTTTAGCTGTTCTGTGGAGGTGGGATGTGCCAGTGCCTTGTCCATGAAGCAAAAGCAGGAGGGGTTGCTTTCTTCTGCCACCGAGTTTGCAAGCCTGTACAACTGCTCTGCTCCCCTGCAAAGCTCCTAAGGACATTTTCTAGCTCCTTCTTGGTCCTGCTGCTGTCCTAATGCTGTGTTAGAGGGTGAGCAGATGCTTTGCCCTCCCTGATTTTTCACCACTGGGTCATTGACCACATTTTCCTCCTGGAGACCCCATTTTCCTTCAGATTCTGTGCCCTGTGTCCTCGCTGGTCATTCCCTCGCAGTGTCCTTTGGAGCAGGCATCCCCCTGGGCTTTCTGTGAGATTCCCTCTGGATCAGGATTTATCTGGGCAAATGCAGGTGTCCACAGTGTGGGTGTCTGTCTCTCTGAGCTCTTCCCCCTGTGACCCTCTTTATAATCTGTGGAAACACTTCTTGACACAGTTCCCTCCACTCTCAAATACATATTTGAACTAGCTTAGATACCCTGAAAGTACCTGTTTTTCTCCACTGACTATAAAGGGAGCCTGGGAACTTTAGCTCAGAGGAACGAAAATGTCAGACGAGATTAATCTAATGCTTTGTCTCTGAATATGGGCACCAGCTCATACAGCTCCGTGCTGGGGACTCACAGATCTGCCTCTCTGCCCCAGATTCAACTTTCTTTGTCGAAAATGAACCTGGATCTGCCATGATTTTCTCCTTGCAGATGCATCCTATGGCCTCAAGTTCAACTTGGCTAGGACAAAGTTCTTCACATTCAACAAGTCCTTCCATCGTGGGGTACAAAATCATTATCCTGGCAGTTTTTCAGGCCATAACCAATATGTCACCTTCAAACCAGGTCTCTCTCCACACCAAGGTCTTGCAGAGCCTTTCAACAGAACATCTCTGAGCTTTCCCCACTCCCTCTCAGGAAGGACTCTCATGAAAGCTCCCATCAGAGCCATTCTGAACTGTGCAGCAAAGGCCCTTTTTCCAGCCAAATGTTGGACCCATCTGGCTGACACAGTCCTAAAGAGAAACCACGTGAACCTGCTGCATGTGTCACCCAGCTCACCTCGTTGTCCACTGTCCACTTGTCTTCAGTATCCCTCCACGCTAATTTTGCAATGCTCCCAAAATGTGAGCTGACTGGTTGGCTCAGCTAGTGTGCTCCGATACATGCGGCATTAGCCGACTTTGTTTTTCCCTGGTGCCCCTTGGCATTGTCTCTACCTGCTGCTGTGGTTCAGATTGCAACCTCTCAAAGACAGTTTTGTCTTTTTATTGTGAGCTTGCACAGCAGCCACTGAGGTACAGCCCCTCTGGAGCGGGTTGTTGCTGCAATAACTCAGACCGCAAGGACGGCAATACACTCTTTGCCTGATTAAATCTGAACGGGGATTAGTAATGGAGGAGGAAAGGGCTGCAACTACAATTCATGAACATTATCCTCTTTCATTCCCTCACCCATTTGGCAGCAAAGTGGATGCATGGCTGCAGAGCAGCGCTTTTATGAGAGACACACGCACCCCCCTGCTTCTCTGTGTGTTTATTCCAGCTGCAGCCAGCAGAGATAGAACTCCAGAGCCAGCCCTGTTGAGTAAAGAAGGCAGCTTCTGGAAATAGCACATCCCTGTGGAGCATGTTCAGATAGCACAGCCTGGGGACGAATACCCCAACAGTAGCCAAGTGCCTCCCACTGCAGCACAGCCACCTGCACCAGGAACGAGGTAGCTGTGATCTCTTCCTGACCTGGCCCTTGGGCTTTCACACCAGAGAGCTTTGCTGATGAAAGCTACCCTGTTTTCCCTCCACAGCGTGGATATGGTGGCCAAAGGACTCACTTAACAACACAAGCTGCATCAGCAGGTGGGATTTAACAGCACTATGTTACATTTGGGGTGTATTTTTTTTGCCCCAAGACCTAAAATCAAACCAGTTTTGCTAGTGGGGCCTTTTTTTTTTTGTGAATCTAAGCATGAAGGACACAGAGGCAGGTCTTTGGAGCTGGAAATTGCTGCAAAGAGCCTGAAAACACTTCCCATCCATTGCTCTCACTGACAGCATTGCTGCGGCATCCTCCGCCAGCATAGTGCAAAGCCCACAGGTGAGAGGGTTTTGTTCAGCCCCCAGCCACCCTTATGCCTCCCCAGCGCCATTCCGGGGATCTGCGCCCAGGCAGATGCTTCCCTGCGGTGGGGGCAGCTGTGGTTCTTGGAGCCAGGGGCTGAGCGTCCTGCCTCCCCCATGGTCATGACCTTGTTTGCTTGCGCACTTGCTGGAGCTGAGCCGGCGAGACTCATCTGGGGAGCCCCACACAGGCAGCTGGCAGGGATTTTTGCATTGTTTAATTCTCAATCCTCCCAAGAGCCTGGTGAGGGATTGAGTGCATTCACTGAAATGAAGGGCAGGCACGAGAGGCAGAGCCGGACACTGGGAGCTTGAAGGAACCCAGAGAAGATGGTTGGTTCCCAAACATCCCTTTGAGTGGGAGAAGCTAAGACAGAAATAACAGCCAGAGTGGGCATTTCCCTGGTCAGCAAAGCAGCAGTGCAGCCAGACCTGGCAGCTACCATCCTGCCTGCAAGTAGCACACTGAAACCTTAGGAAGGGTCCCAGCCTGGAGCAAGTGGTGGTGACAGGCCAAGAGTAGCTGTGACATGGGATGGGAAGGTTTGTCCTCTCTGCTACCTGCAGAGCCCAGAGATGCCTGTGCTCCCCTACGAGGAAAGGCTGAGAGAGTTGGGCTTCTTCAGCCTGAAGAAGAGAAGACTGAGAGGGGACCTCATCAACACATACAAATATCTTAAGGGCGGAAGTCACGAGGATGGAGCCAGACTCTTGGCAGTGGTGCCCAGTGACAGGACAAGGGGCAATGGGTACAAACTGAAACATAAGAGGTTTCAGTTGAGTATAAGGAAAAACTTCTTTACTCTCAGGGTGACAGAGCACTGGAACAGGCTGCCCAGGGGGGCTGTGGAGTCTCCTTCTCTGGAGATATTCAAAGCCCGCCTGGATGAAGTCCTGTGTAACATGCTCTGGGTGAACCTGCTTTAGCAGGGGGGTTGGACTGGGTGATCTCCCGAGGTCCCTTCCAACCCTTGTGATTCTGTGATTCTGTGCTGTAGTCCTGGATGTGTTTGCACATCTGAGCACAGACAGCAGTTGTACGCAGGCGGATGCTCAGACAGGGTTTTTCTGGATGCTGACAGGCACTCTGGCAGTGCAGCAGCTTGCTTGTGCTGCCCAGCCCTCTTTGAAAATGCTGGCAGCTAGTGCAGCCCCTCCTTCAGATTTGCCCTTCTGCTCCCAGGGGCTCCTTCTGACCTGGTTTCCTCCACAGATGTAGATGTGCTTAAGATGCACAGAGGGAAAAATCGACTGTTCAGCAAGGCATCTTTCTGCCAGAGTTTCCTACAGAAGCTGGGAGCAGCCCCTACCCCCCCAAAAATGGTTTTAAGACAAAGGTGCAGTGCCTGGAAACCAGGAATGGTTGGGGGTGCCCAGCTCCCAGCCTTAGGTAGTCCAGGCTCAGGTTATGGTGACAACAAGGTTAGGGCGACAACAAGGGGGTAAACAGGTCTGGCATGAAATTTGACTATAAATCCAAAGGAAATGTGAGCTGGTACAGACCTCTAACAAGGTCTATCACATTAGCAGCATTCTCATGTGTCTCCATTACAGATGAGCAAACAGAAGATGGGAAAAGATGCACATCAAGATGGAGCTGGTCCAGCAATACAGGCATACACAGGAGCTTTGACTGATGGGAGGAACACGAGCAAACCCCAAGCCTGAGCCAGGCACCATCAGGAAGATCCACTGAATTATCCCGTAACAGGAGCACTCGCAGCTCTTCCTGTTCTTTACAAAAATGCACCTGCAGAGCATGCACGGATGCCTCCTCATGGCTGTCTCATTGAACATTTCCATAGGGAATCTCGGGCACAAAACAGCCTCCAACCTGCAACAGGCAGAGGGAAACAACAGGACATGGGAATAAGAGACCTGATGCCAAAGAACCAGAGTCCCCACAGCATCACAAATTTGTAAAAACATCTCTCTCCATCCCTTTGCTGGAGGTGCACGGCCACATTAGGGTGAGAAGCTTGTGAACACTTTTAATGCATTCTAACAAACACCCTCCCCGCCTTGGGCTATTGCAGACCCCAGCCTGTCCCTGCTCCCCACAAAGGCAGAGAAGAGCCCATCGTTCCCCACTGCTGTCCTGGCTTGTTTCCCTCATTCCCATGCTGCTCCTTCTTGCTCAGAAAGGCCCTGAAAGAAGGTCCTGGTAGCAACCACGTACCTGGCATTGCCTCACTCCAAGCCCTCCCTAGCTCAGGATCTGCTGGACTGGATCCCACCAGCGTGTCCCTTGTCCCCAGATCCCCTTGCAGAGGGAAGGTGCAGCAGAGCCAGGACAGCCGAGGTGCAACCCATGGGTGCCCACAGGCAGGGCTACCCCATGCCTTGGGGAGGCCTCACTGCCGCGCGTCTGAGCAGAGAGAGCTCAGTGCCCAGCGGCCCTCCTTCCTCCGGAGGGTGGGTGATATGGGTGCAAGCCCTGGGCTGCTGCCTGACTGCCCTTGCAGCCCTCCACTGGGGACACGTCATCAGGTACGAGACAGGCATTTGCCTGGGTCTTGCAGACCTGCTCGGGTGCATGCTCACAGGCAACACACCACAGAACCATAGAATGGTTTGGGTTAGCAAGGCTTCTGGGTGCTGGCAGGGGACAGGCTCTGGTTTGTGCCGCCATGGCCAGTTTGGCCAACTGACCCCAGGCAGTGCCCCCACGCTGCTCCCCACGCCCAGTGGGACTGTCTCCTGCAGCAGGGCTTGTCCCTCCCGTAACGCTGACCCATGGCAGGGCGAGGGTAGCACCCTGTGGAGGACATGCACCCCACTTCTGCCGGGACAGGGGCCACCCGTGCAGGTCATGGCAGGGCCCAGCTCCCCCACCGAAAGGTGCTGGTCATGGCCTTGCTGAAAATAAGCTGGGCTGGGCTGCCACCTTGTGCCAACAGGCAGCATCCACTGACCAAGCCAGGCATGGGATGGGATTTTTCCATCACCCCAAATTTTCAGTGACCAAAATGGGGATATATCCCTGGACCTCAGTTTCCAGATGAACCCCAAAGAGCTCAGCACCTCCTCGGCAGCAGGGAAGGGGCTTTGCTGTCCCTCCAAGCAGCACAGCCCTGGAGCCATCTTCACCCACAACCTGGGGTTCAAAAATCCCGTATGTGTGCAAAGCTCGGCCCTGCTGCCCAGCAGCCGTGTCCTGCGGGAAATGCCGGGGTGCTGGAAGAGGGGGTGCAGCCAGGTGCAGCACCCCAGGGTGCTGGTGCTGTGTGGGGTGCAGGATCCCTGTGAGTGCTCCGAGTCGCAGAGCTCAGTGGAAGGGGCTCAACCCCAAATGCCGAGCATGGCCAGGGAGAAATGCCAAAATTTAGGTGCAGGCAGGTACCCGCGGTGAGCAGGCAGCCTTGGGCCCTGGGGCAGCCTCGCCGCCGAGGTGACGCCAAGGGGACCTTCGCCTTCTGCTATCAGCCCTGGCTCGCACACTTGGCGTCGGCGAAGGCTGCCGGCGCGGCCGGGGGAGCAGCGGCAGGGCCGGGACGTCACCGCGTGGCTCCAGGCAGCCCTGGCACGCACCAGCCCCAGCACAGCCCACACAGGCTGCCTGCTTGGGGCCGATGCTATCTGGGCGGGTAAACGGAGTTTATCAGTTCCTCCCTTTTTTTTCTTTTTTTTTTTTTTTTCCCCAAAGCAGGCATAAAGGAAAGGAAATATTTCTGCCAGGAAGCCACAGCGGGAGAAGCTCAAGGACCCATTCCTACGCTCAGTGCTGGGGCACAACGGGCCCACCCAGACCAGTGGCACCCTCTCTGGAGCCCATCCTAAGCCCACAGCCTGTCCCCCTGCTCCCCAGCTTCAGGTCAGAGCAGAGGGCTGTTGAGGGAAGTCAAATTGGCCATGGGGCGAAGTGGCAGCAGGGGGAAGTTTGTGTGCCCAAACTTTCACCAGAAGTTTGGGGGGTGAGCAGGGGTTATTTCCCTGGTGCTGAGCAGGCACATACTGTCCCCAGGTGGTGTTTGGCAGCTTGGGGGCCCCTGAGCACCACTGGCAGGGACAGGCAGGGACATCTCCAGCCTGACCTCCTGCTCGACAAGACGTCAGATCTGCAGTGGCTTTGTGCTGCACACCCCCAGGCCTGGAGATCCCCCCTCTGGGTACCTGCCCAGGGCTGCACGTCTCCCTTGCAGAAACTCATCCTGCTGAGCATCATCAGCCTGCCAAGCTGCAACCTGCAGCTCTTGCTGCTTCTTACACCGTCTGCCAGCAGCTCCAGAATGGATCCCTTGAGTGTTGCCCACAGCCAAGACCCCTGTCCAGCTCTGGGAAGACCCATGTGCATCTCAGACACAAAGCAGCAGCGAAGTGTGGTAGCTAAAGTGCTGAATTAATAACCTGCATCCAGCTGCATAGCCTGGAAGGTCCCTTTGCTCCTCGGTGCCTAAGTCCCCCCGTGGTCCCATGGGAGTCACAGTGCTGCCCTCCTCTACAAGTTGCTGTCAGACAGCTGATGGGCGAGAGGCAATGCTGGAGCTATGAGGGTCATGTGGGGTTTGGAAGGAAGACAGCAGCCCAGCCGACCCTACCACTGCTGCTCATTAAAGCGATGTCAGATCCAGCTGTCCTCAGCAGTGCTGTCACACATACACACACCCCTTTCCCAGCAGGGCTCTGAGTCTCAGCAGACACCCCCAGTTCAGCACAAGGCGTTGGTGGGCACGGGGGCTCAGTCGGGGCACCACAGTGACTTTGGCCGAGTTGTGACTGTGAGCCCTACTCCGAGCCATGCAGGGAGCAAAGGCCACCCCTACTCCCGAGAGGCGGAGGGCTCCTCCAGCAGGAAACTCTCAGAGCGTGATTCGTATCTCCAGTTTTACAGCCATTTCAGTGGAACAGGTAAACCAAGCACATTGTTGGGAATGGGTTCCAGCGGGGGAAAGGTCCTGCAGCACCAGCCCATGCTCCCCCGGGGATGTCCCCCAGCTCCGTCACAACACCGTGTGGCACCAGGGTTCATCCCCTCCTTGAGACAGCTGTGGGGAAAAAGAGGCAGGATTTGGCCTCGCTCCCCTCCATTGCTAACTGCGGGGAGGACAGTAAGTGTGAAAACCCTGGGAGGCAACGCAGCAGGAGCCAAGGTCTCTCCACAGCACGCGGAGGGCTGAGGCTGCGAGAGATAAAAATGCCAAAGCCTTTTTTGCGGCAGCCTGACGAAGAGATGCCTGCGCGGCACACCATTAAGAGGGGAAGTGACACCCGGCGCTCTCCTTGCACGCCTACCCCTTGGGCTTTCTCCATCTCCTCTGCCAGCTGGGACGAGGCCATGAGTCACTGCAGGGTGCCTGGTCCAGCCCTGCTGCTGCTCCGCACCCAGCACAGCTTGCCAGGGCCCCCCTGAGCAACGTGACAGCTGATTCCCACCAGCTTCCTCCAAGGGCCTTTTAAAATTCCCTACAATCCCTCCCTGGCAGGGCTCCAGGTCTTTCCGGGCTCGTTTCTGCACTCAGGTTCTTTATTGCTTTACCTACATGGACTTGGATCGGGCGTGCGTCAGCGTGGGCCAGCCTGCTGGCGCGGGCAGCACGCAGGCGATGCAGGGGTGGCATTACCCCTACGGAGGCACATCTTGCCCCATCAGCTTTTGGGAGATGACGTGCGTGCTTTTCGAAGACGCTGTTGCGATTGCGAAACCCGCCCACACCAACGAAATGAGCATGAGTATGGGGATGTCACCCTCCCGTGATGAAAACTATTAAATGAAATTAAAACTGTGGCGGGGGCCTTGCTGGTGTCAGCTCCTCAGCCTGCTGGAGCTCAGCACCCAACAGCCTCTCTGGCGGGAGTAGCCAGCCAGGCAAACAGGCTGAGCGGCCCCAGCCTGCGAGCCGGCCGGTCGGGGCAGCGCCGCCAGCTCCGGGAGGGACCTAACCCAGCGATGAACTCACTGGCACCCTGTCACCTCGCCAGCACACCCTTCAAAGGGAAGCCCCGCAGGCAGCAGAGCTCATCACGGAAGGACGTCATTCCACCACGAGCTGCCCAGGACACCTCACCTTCCTGGGGAAACACCCTCCTCCCAGCCCTCCCGGCAGGCGAGCCTCTGGAAGGTGGCCAGCCATGGTGCAGAGCCCTGCCTAATGTGTTTAAACCTCCATGCTTGCCCTCACGAACCCTTGTGAAGTCCTTTCCAGATCCCCAGGGGTTTACAGGGAGTGGATGAAGCCCACTCCTGGCAAGCCCTGGGTGGGCTGTCCCTCTGCAAGGCGGCGGTACGGCTCGTGCAGTCACTTTCCCCCCATCCCCATCCCCTCCAAGCCACTGGAGGTTTTCCAGGCGCTCTCTGAACCACCGACGTCTTCTGCCTACGTTACCATTCCCCATCAAATGACCACGGTCGAGGTCCTGCCCCACGCCCGGGAGGGGCGGGAGCACCCTCACCCAACCCAGCCTGTTAAAAGGAGCTTTTACGTCCTGCTCCTTAATCCTGTTTCTGGAACAAGACCGTGTTTTAAAAATCAGGGGAGGTTGCTAAGGGACAGTGTGCTCAGCAGGGACATCGCTCGCAAAGCCTCAGCTCTCAAAAGCGGGAGGTAAATAACTTGAGATATTATTAATCCTTCACTGCCCACACAATAAACAGAAATGTATTATTCTTGTCAAGGACAAAGGAGCCCATATTTCCCTGCAGCCGAGGAGCTGAACCAGCAAATCTTTTGGATTCAGCTCCATGGCGGGTTCAGCTGCGACTGAAGTTGTTCCAGTTCAGTTCCCGTTCAGGCCCATAATGGTTCATTAACCATTTGTTAACCCTGAACTCATTTCAGCTAGTTTAAGCCAGAAAACGCAGCCCATACAAGTGGCTGTGTGATGGGAAACTGAGCCATTTTCACCCCATCTCTGGTTTCCAAGGCCTCTGCTCCTGTCCCGGTTGGACACCAGAGCTTCTTGCCAGCTTGCCAGAGCTGACACACAGGGCCAAAGGGCAGAAAAGCTAAATATTGCCTCAGGAGCGTGTAGGAAACCCGTGCTGCGAGGGACGAGCAGGGGTGCGGGGGAACTGAGCCTCTCTGGCTCTTCCTCCCTGAAACCGGCACCTGCACACACACAGTTCAAGGCAGCGGCTCCCAAAACACCAGGAGCACCGGAGGATCACGTCTTCCCGTCGTGACGTTCAGAAATTAAAATGCTCCGTCCATTATATACCCTTTAATGGCCCACAACCCAACTCTGGGACCAACCAGGTGTTATTTAACAGGAAAACTCCTACAACACCAGGCTGCAGCCTTAAGAGGAGACGGGGTCCCGTGTCGGCAGCCGCTCCACGGCCGCGGAGCAGCACATTGAGCTGCCACTTCCCCCTGCAGGAAAGCACGCGGAGGGCAGGGGTGTGAAAGGACCGGCCGTCCCGCTGTCCCCTGCACACGGATGTTCCCAGGGAGCGCCTGGCATGGCTTTGTCTATGATGGCAATTCCAAAAATAACACCCCTGGACCAGTGGCGAGGCAAGGGGGGTGCTGGGGCTCAGCACCCAGTTGCTCTGCCGGTTTGCGTCCAGCTCGCTGCACGCTAGCACGGTCAGAAGAAGAGATCTCGGTTATATTTATCGTTTGACAGTACCGGTCCCTGCTATTTTTAGAGCAGCACTGCAGCTGCGGCTCGCTGAGGAGCGAGGTGAGTCGGCTGGGGGGCTGGTTTTTACCAAGTTTCACCCCAAATTACTGAAGTCAAGGCCTCTCAGGGCCCATGGTCAGGTTGGTGAGCTCTGGGCTGCTGCCCCTCAGGGTGGTGGGTCCTGCCTGGGTCCCCGCCGGCGGGAGGCAGAGCCCCCGGTGCCCCGCAGCTGCTCAGGGCTCCGGTACCTCTCAGCAGCCATTTCCCGGGGGCAGGTGCCCCCACGGGTCCTGCACCCACGGCCAGCTCCGGTGCAGCCCAGCACTGCCACTTCCCAGCTGGGCTGTGCGGGCGGCTGGCAGGCTGCGCCCCAGGGCACCAGCACCACCCGGAGCGTGGGGGTCACCCGGGTGGTCCCACTGGGGACACATCCGTGGGGCCAGGGACACTGCGGGAGCCCTACCCGGGGGAGGCCAAGCCCGCGGGGCGGGGCAGGGGCCGCGCCTGTGGGGCTGGGGCACGCTGCACACATGGGGCCGGGACGTTCCGTGCCCATGGGCGTGTCCGTAGGGTGGGACACGCCGCGCCCGGGGAGCCCGGGGGGTGCCCGTGGGGCTGAGGGGTGCTGTGCCCGTGGGGGGCCGTGTCCGTGGGGTGGGACACGTCGCGCCCGGAGGGCCGGGGGTCAGGTCAGAGGTTAAAGGTCAGCCTGGCCGCGGGGCAGCGGCGCAGGGTCAGGGAGACGGCAGCCCCCGGCCCGGCGCTGCGTCAGGCCCCGCCCCCGCCGCCGGCGGCCAATGAGGAGCAGCTTCGACTGGGACCGCCCCTTCCCCGCTGTCATCACACACCCGCACGTGGAGGGGGCGGAGCGGAGGCGGGATCCAGGCGCGGCGCGTCACCAGCTTTCCGCCCGCCCATTGGCCGGGCCACCCCACGGCTGGCCTCGCCCCGCGCCGTGCCCCGCCCAGCACACCAATCAGCGCGGGGGAGGAGGGCACGGGGGGCGTGGCCCCGCCGGCACCCGGAAGGAGCGGAGGGAGCCGCGCAGCAGTCGGGGCCGCGGCGGCAGCGGCGGCGGAGGGGGCGCTGGTGGGTCCGGCGGGGCCGCGGCGGGCAGGGCCGGGCAGAGCACGGGGCAGAGCCGGGCACCGGGGTGGGCACGGGGCAGAGCCGGGCACCGGGGGGGACGGGCCGCCTGCCCGACGCGGGAGGGGTCACTGCGCCCTGTCCCCGCAGCCCCCCTCCCCGGTTCCAGAAGGTTCGGGGGGGGGGGCTGGGGGCGGGGGCTCGGGGGAGGGGGGGGGGGGGGGGACCGGGGGAGGTTGCGGGGCGGGGGCGGGAAGGGGCAGCCTGTGGCGGGCGGCGGTGGGGCCGCAGAGCGGCTTGGGGCGGGGAGGGAGGGAGGGAGGGAGGGGGGGCTGTGGCGGGGACGCTGCGGCCGCCGCGGGGTTGCCGCCCGGGAGGGGTGGGCCCGGGGGGGGGGGGGAGGGGGTGTGCCCCCCATCCTGGCTCCCAGCCCGCCACCGAGGCCCCCGGCAGCTCCGGGAGGCTGTGCGGCTCTGGGCTCGCCCGCCAAGGCCGCGTCCCCTCCGCCGTGACACGCGCAGGGACAGCGCGTCCGCGGCTCTGCGGGCAGGATGGGGCCGCCTCCGCCTCCTCCTCCTCCTCCTCCAGGGCATCAGCTCAAACCGGCTGGGGCTCGCCGGCTGTCCTTGTCCCCGCTGGACACCCGTGCCCGAGGGATCCGTGGCGGTGGTGTCGTGCCGTGGCCCGGCCACGCAGCCCACCGAGGCGGGGAGCGGGAGATGCGGTTCCCCCCGCACCTGCTGGGCCGGCACCTGCCCCGTGGGTAAATCACGGCCTTCGGCGTGGGGCTGCGAAAACAGCGCTGGAGCGGATGTGAACCCCAGCATCCGCGGCGAGAGGCCTGCTGCCCTCTGGTGACAGCCGCCACGGGCGGAAGGACCCACGGGGAGGGGGGGGGGGGGGACGGGACACGGGACGTGTACCCACCCAAAATCTGCAGCTGGAGACCTGGTGGGGTTTTCAAGCGTTTTGCTGCAGCCAAGGCGCCCGATTTCCACGCGAAAGCACAAGGGCGGTGCGCAGCTACTCCTGGCAGTCCCAGATGTAGCATTTGGGAAGCGGCCGTGTGTTAGGGACGGCGGAGGGGGTGGCTGCGGGATGGGGAGCTGGGGCTTGCTCACAGCCCACCGGTGAACGTGACCCATCTGGTGACGTGTACAAGGGACACAGACTTATCTCCGGGGTTTCCAGCCTTCTGTTGTTGTTGTGTTTTTTTTTTTAAGGAAGGAGCATGAAGCTTGCTGCTGCTGTGGTTAGTGTGTGGTGGAGGAATGCTGTGCCGTGTCTTAGGGTATTTCAAAAGTCACTTCTACTCGGTGCCTTTTTAAAAAGCAGCACACAAGCAAAGATCTGCTTATGGACTTGTCCTCCTCTGCCCAAACTGTGTCCATTACCCTCAGCAAAGAGTCTCAGCAAACTCGGTAGCGCATGCAGAAGGTGAGCAAGGTCTGGCAGGTGAAACGGGAGAAAACTCCCAATGCAGTAGTTCTGGAGTTACGGCTGGCTGGGCTCTGCTTTAGAAAGGGGTTGGGGACCGGGAGAATGAAGTCACCCTGTAAAGCCTTGTCACCACCGCCTTATTTCACAGCAGCAGTTCATGTCGTGGAGGTCTTGGGCGTGAGTGAGTGGCGAGGCCCTGGTAGGGACTACATGTCCCAGCGTGCAGCTCCCCCCACACGGCCCAGCCGCCTGCTTGGGCATCATGGCAGGTTGGGATCTGCAGCCTCCTAGCATCTCTGCCTGTGCTGAGGGCAGGGGCAGCGGTGGGAGCTGGGTGGGCAGGGAGGTTTGTACAGGGTTTGGATCAGAGTGGGATCTGCAGCAGCTGTTCTCGTAATGTATTGCCAGGTTCCTGCTGACTCTTGTGGGGCCTGAACCCTTCTCATGGACCCTGGGGTGGCCAGGATATGTGGGGACAGCAGGGCCTCCTGTCACCCTGGCCATAGAGCTGTAGTCCTTGGGGAGCTGGGCTTTTAGACCGAGGTCCATCCTGCAAGTGGAGCAGGGCTGGGGCCAGTTCTGCTCTGCCACTCACCTCGTTTCTGTTCCTGCCCTGTGTGAGAGGTTTCTTGCCCTCTGCCGGAAGGAAAGCTGGTGGGGTCACCCTGCGCTGACTTTGGGGACCCCGCTGTTTGAGTCACAGCTTGCTGAGGGTATCCCCCGTTCCGCCACCTTTGCAGCAAAATGGGCAGAGGAGCTCTCGATGCTCTGTTTGTCGCATCTGCCCTCCCTGCAGAAATGGATTTTAGTGAATAACATATAATTTTAATTTTACTGCTAGGGTTGCTGTTTCACTCCTGGCGGCTTCCTCTGAAGCAGATGAAGCACCCAGTCCATACACCTTCCCCCTGCTGTGGTGCTGAGCTTTCCCAGCCCCTGTTCCCTCAGCAGTTTCGGGCCTTCTGAGCATGCGGAGCAGGAAAGGAAGTTCCCTCCCTGAGTTCAAGGGACCTCTGAGGGCAGAGCAGCACATCTGCGCCACTGGTCTTCCTCCTCGTTGTCTGCTACCAGCTGCTTGCCCTGGCACGCTTCTGCATGGCCCCGCTGAGTAGCAGAGGCCAGAGGTGCCTGGACCTTCCTCATTCCTTCTGAGTGGTTCAAGGGGATAGTTATTGATCTGACTCTTGAAAGTCAATGACTCTTGACTCTTCACGAGTCCTTTAGCTGCCCTTGCTGCTCTGGACCTGCCCATGCTTGTCCCTTGCTATTTTGGTAGGCACCATCGTGTGCTCTGTGGAAATGCACAGTGCCTGGGGGACAGGACATCTCCTGGGTGCAGAACAAGAAAACGTGTCATTCGTAGGTATGTGGCCACAGATGTGAAGGGAAAGAGTGAAGCCGTATTGGTTAGAAAAGTGGTGTCCTAGGCACACTATCAGCGTAGCTGTAAGCAAATTATCGGGGGCTTCTATGGCTGGAGGAATTAAGAAGTCAGGTTTGAAGCAGGACAGGTGTGAAGGGCAGCGCTGGAGAAATCCCAAAGGGAGACATTTGTACGCTAAGAGATGGCTCATGGAGGGTGTCGCTGTGGGTTACTTGGCAGTGAGAATCTTCTGTGGGAGGGTTTTGCCTGGTGCCTCTCCACGGCACATCTCCCACCAGGACAGCCTTTCTCCAGCATGGGTCCCTGCATCTTGGTAACGCCATCACATGTTTCTGGACCTTCCTTCTCTCTGCAGCACCTGGCAGCTCTGCTCCCTGGAACTTGTTTTCCAACCAGCTCTCTTCCTTTGTTTTTCCATTTTGCTTTTGCAAGTGAGCCAGGTAAATATAATCTCTAGAGAACTTGATCTCACAAAGTTTGAGGTTTGCTTGAAAAATTATTTCCTTTGATTGGGACGTGTCCTTGCAAATCGTCATCCTGCCTTTGCCCCTCTCTTTCATAGACTCACTTGCTTGGCCTCATGAATGCCCAGCTGCCAATTAACATGTTTTCCCCCTGTTTCTGTCAGAGTCCTCAGCTGGTTGTGAATCCTGAATGAAAAGCAGATGAGCTCACATGCCCTGTGTTTCAGTGAGCTTTTTCAGGACTGGCTGGTGGTTTGCAGTCATACTTGCCTGTGTTGTGGCCTGGACAACCCCCCAGCTCAGTAGCATGATGGTAGAACAATACTTGGATGGGAAGCCTTCAAAGGAGTCCTGTGTACTGCGAAAAGTGTATTTAGTGATTCAGCGGGAAGTGCTTTTTAGTAACGAATCCATGTCCTGGGCCAGGGCTGATGTCAACCCTGTGATTCTTCTTGTTGGAAGTGAACAAAGATGCAAAGCCCTTTATGCGAGAGCTGAGGTGATAATCCAGATCTCCTGGCCTCAGTCCATTTGGGGTAACTGCAGTCTTCCTGGGGAGTGTTTCCAACCCATCCCTGTTGGATAGATCGCCATCGCTTCCTTGTGCTGCAGCGCTATGTGGGTGGCAGGACTGCAGCCATGTCCAAAGCATTCCTGTCACCACTCAGGCTTGGAGCCTTTGAGCCTTCTCTGAAAAATAGTGTGGTACAGCAGGGAAATGGTGGAGGGTTTTAAATATAGGTATATTTACATATACACACGGTACACTTACTGGGGCTTGTTCTGCTTGTAAGCTCCCCAAAAACACAGCCCTGCTGACTAGCTGGTACAGCTTCCAGGTGGGACCTCTCCTGGGGTGCTGGTGCAGGTTGACCTGCTAGCTGTGTAGGTGCAAGTGATGTTAAGTACAAACTTTCTGGGTGCCTTCATGACTGTTCTAAGGACCGGTGCAGCAGAAAGCTGGTGTGGGGGGACCGGCAGCGTGGCTGCCCACAGTGCTGTGCTCGCTGCTGCCGTGGCTCTGGTCGGAGCCGGGTTGTGCTGCTGGTGGTACCGCAGGGTGATAGCCTACGTGGGAGGGCGGGCTGGGGAGCAGGGACTGCCCCTGCACAGCTTTTTCTCATCATGTCTGCGGCCAGGGCAATGTCAGACCTAGTTTTGGGGAGGCTGATAGTGTCCCAGTTTTCAGGACCTGCTGGGCACGAGTACCTAGCCCCCCCAAAGTGTGATCTCCAGTAGCCTGTAATTACTGCACTGGGAGCCCGGGGAGGAGTCTTAAATGTCTTTGTGGTGGTGTTGGCAGGCCTCTCGGAGATTTCTATTAAGCAGTTGTAGTTTTCCCCCTTCAATGTAGCCTGGGAAGTGCTGCAGTGTTGGATTTGGCTTGGTCTGTTTGGTTGTTGGGAGCGGTGTCTCCCCACAGCAGAGTTTGGCCCTCCCTGCCCTGGCTTGGCGTCCCTGTGGGGTGGTTTAGTGGCTGGCCTGTGGGGGCCGCAGCCAGAGCCTGTTCTTGCAGATAAACCGTATGCCAGTGCACCCACTGGAGTACCAGCAAAGCCTGTGTGGTGGAGCAACTTCCCACTGAAATCCAGGGAAGGGGGACAGCAGCAGCGGCCTTAGCAGCCCTCTCTGGGGAACCAACCGTGCATCTACCCAGCGTCATGCAGGGAACTGGGGTGATAACTGGAACCCCGAGAGGGAGGCAGGGCTGCAGCTCAGGGTGGCCTCAGCACTGGTAAAGGGTATGGCTGGATCTTCAAGGTCCTGGGGTGCTCAGGGTCTCTCACTTCTGTGCATAGGCCACTAACTCGCTTGGCTTGGATGAGCAATCACTGCCTGCCCAGTGATCAGAAGGTCTTCTTGCATGGGTATTTCCCAGCTGAGCTGAACATGTATCTGTGCATTTGTCTTTCCAGATGACCCAAGACAGCCGGAACAAGCAACCCCAAGACTACGCTGCGGGTGGTGACAGCTGAGAGCTGCCTTTCCCATCTGCTTCAGCCCTCCACCAAGGTCAGCACCCATTCAGTCATCACCAGTTTCTCTTCCTTCACCAGGGCTGTGTGAAGAAGCAGGGGAACCCCGTGCTCTCCTCCCCTTGGCCCATAGAGACAGCTCTGTAGAGTAGGTGTCACCCCGCTGAGGTGCTTGCTGCGTGCTCCGGCCTCCCACCTGGCTGGCAGTGTGGTGGAGGCACCCTGGATGTCTACGACTGGTGCTGTTTAGGCCATTGAACCCTGCACACAGTTGTCAGGAGCTCAAGGGCAGTGTGTTTTAAGCCCTTGGGAACTTGCAGCCTGTGCTGCTTGCTGCACTTGTACTTCTGCGTACCAGCAGTATTGAATGGGAGTGTTTCCCAGCTGCTGGTCTCTGCTGCCTGTTGTCCTTCACCTGAACAAACAGAGCTGAGACTTCACCCAGAGCTTGTGGCAGACGCGATCCTGCTTTCTATCAGAAACAGTTGAGCTATGCCTGTATTTTCCCAGGATTTTGAGCTCGAGGAGGCCCTTGGCCACGGTCTGTGAGGTTTAGTGTGACAGTAAAGTGTTTCCGGAGGACTGGTAGTCTTTGTATTGCCACTGTCAAGAAACGTGAAGGCCAGACCCTTGCTGCTCTGAGGTAACCAGCCTGTAGCAGGCTGGGTCCTTGGCTGTGGGCTTCCTGCCCCATCGCTGTGCTTGGATGCTTGTGTGCCTGCCTGGGATCCAGCAGCGCCCGCCCCACCTGCACGGTGTGCTCCCACCGGGAAGGAAGCCCTCATCAGCACTGTGCCTGTGGGCAGGCAGGCCAAGCCCTTCTCTCACCCCAGAGCTCAGGTACAATTTGGCCAGGAGAGGTTATATGGAGAAGCCTCTGTTTAGGACATGTGGCTGCCCAGGCTGTGTGGCTCTTCCTCTGAAGTGTCTGCCAGGGAAGTTTGGGGCCAGTCCAGAGACAGCTGGAGACTGGGCCTGAGGCCATCTCGTCCTTCAGCCTGATGCTGAAGTGGTACCCACAGCATGTGAGGTGGGGGTAGATTTACCTGGGAAGTTGGAAGGAAGGAGGGAAGAAGTCCTTTGCTCTTGTCAGTGCTGTGTGCTGCACACAATGCAGAGGCAGCAGAGTAGCCCCTTTATCCAGCTGAGTTGTGGTAATCACTAATATCTGCTCCATGCTGGGATCTTATATCTCTCTTAGTAATGAAAAAGAGACATGTTATGTGGCTAAGACCGGAGAAAAGGTTTGTCCTTGATTCTGCTGGAGCTGCTTGCAGATTCAAGCTCACAGCATCCTCTCAGGGTTCCCCTGCCTTTTGACAAGAGGCATTTTAACACAAGGTTCACCATGTTGGATCTACTTTTCTCACACACACACACACCCCCCCTTTGCTGGCCAAATAGCTTGATACCTCCAGGGACAGCAAATCTCCCGTATATGTGTAATGCAGCAGCTTCTCCCATTACTTGGTCATAGCATGAACCTCTTCTCTCTGGTTTGGAGGTGGTGATATCAGTGAATTTACATTTGGACTGAATTAACCATGTTAGTTCAGTTCAGTGCAGCTGGCAGTAATCTGGAAGGCTGGTACAACCTGCAGACCCTTGGACAGACTTGTAGTGCCTCTTTCGGGAATGGGATGGAACGCTTTGCCAGCAAACTCAAAGACTGGGCAAGGCGGAGATTATACCTTCAAGAGAAAGCGGTCAGCCTAATGTCCTTCAGCCTCCTCTTAGCATGTGTGGGCTGCCATTGCCCCTTGGTCTGACCTGCTGATCTAGAGGTAGGTCTTCTTTCCACTGGAAACACCAAGAAAATGCTACCCTCCCCTTCAGAGGTGGGGCCTGGGGATCCTTGTGAGTATTGGCACTGGAGTTATGTGAGGAATCCCCTCTTTGCCCTACCATCTCTGTTGCAAGTAGGTCGGGCATTCAAAGATCCTGTTCATGGGAGTGTTGGGACAGCTGGATCCTTGTTCGGTTCTCACTGCATCCAAGAATGGAGCAGAGGATCATCTGCTGAGGCTAATTTTAGGTCTCTGAACATTGCCGATGTCCCTCTGAGCTCCTATTTGTGTGCGATCCTGCAGCTCCCTGCTAGGAGCTATGTGAGAGTCCTGTATCCCTGTGCGCGAAGGTTTTACTGGGGCATAGCGTCCCAGGGATTAGGAAGAACTTTGAATTCCTCACTTACCTAAAGTGTCTAAGCCATATCAGATGTATGTGTGGCTCCTTTTCTTAGCCCTAGTGCCAAGCACCCTTTGGACTTCGCTTTGTGGGTGCCCACGCGTTGCCTGGTAGGAAGTGGGCTGCAGCTTTCCTGTCAAAAATGCAGCATCCCTCCTGTCTGCAGTAGTTGGTTCCTGTTGTTTCAGGTGGATGCATGTGGTGCAGAAAAGAGTCTTCCACAAAGCCTCTGGGTGTGGGAATACTCCAAAGCCCACAGCTGAGTGAGATGAGAGCCCAGCTCTGGCCTTCTCTGTACAGCTGGGTGAGTGCTCAGCATTTGCCACTGCCATCCTCCAGCCCAGCACAGGGTGAGGCTTCCCAGCCTCTCCCTTCTTTGTACACCCAAGACTTTTGGCCTCTCTGCACTTTTTGGTTTCCATCTGCTCAGGTGATTTTTCATCAGCGCTGAGCTTAGTGCTGAGCTTTGCTAAGTTTCATGTTGAGGCAAGACATGGCTCCGCAGTTCTGGCCCATCTTTATTTTTAGGCCATGTAAGACATGATTGATGGTATCAGAAGGAAGTTGCGCCGTCTCCTGAGCTCCGTGACTCATCCTGGATCAGGACCGAGGCTTCGCTAGCTTCTGCTACAAGCCTCAAGTGATGTAACCGGTTGTGGTGGGCCCTACTAGATCTGGGGAAGGGCAGAATGGGGAGGGACGCAGAGCTTTTAGAAGGTTTGTTTTTTTTGTTTTTTTTTTTTTTTTTTTTTTTTAATCCCTTCTGTTAAGTCATTAAATTAATTCATGGAAAGGTATTGGCAGGTATCACACCTGAGTGTGGTTCAGCAGGGTCCTTTGCCTTTCCCTTGCATCTTGCACCCCTGTAGAAGAGGTGAAAGGGAGAGGAGCCCTGCTTACAGGCTGGGTTGGGTAACTGTTTAGTAGCACATAGCAACGGGGACAACAGTTTTTAGGACAGGAAATGAAGCAGGATCCTGTCTCTGGTTCAAGCCACAGTGAGATTCGGTGCAGCAGAACAGAACTGGAAATGGGCTGGGACTGGAGAGCAGAGACTTAAGAGATACCTGCCAGGCTGCAGCAAAAAGAATCTGGGACCCCCGTTTCCATCAAACCCAGTGCTGCCACAAGGTAGAAAGAGCTCATGGGGGTTTCTGACCTGCCAGCAGCTGTGTTGGGCTGGGCAGGGGCTGCGTGTCACCTCCACGGAGCAGGCAGCGTGGGGCAGGCGGTGATGTTGAAGCATCCCTGCCTGCCACAGCACAACGTGGATGGGGTGCAGCTGGAGAGGCCTCTCCACCCCAGGTGTGGCTGCCCGGCTCCCCGGTGTTCCTCCTCGGGACCGAGCACGGTGGGGTGCGATGCACCCAGCTCCGGCGTGGGCACCTTGCCCGTGAAGTGGGTGGGGATGATGGCTTGTGGGGTGGGCTTCCACCTCTGCCCCCTTTTCTTCCTCGGGGTGATGAACAGCCCTTTAAGAGTGTTGAGGCTTTTGGGTGTTGTGCAGTGGGTTTTATGTGTGGGGTAGCGGGGAGGGGACAGCAAGGCTTGGGGGAGCAGAGACAAAGGAGGGAGGCAGGGGGGCATGCTTGGGGGATTGCTATGGCAACTCGCTGCGGGCAGCATCACTGCACCGCAGCACAGGGTGGAGGAGCAGCCGGGGCCGACGTGCAGCCCGCGATGCAGCCCCATCCCGGCTGCGCCGTGGGATCGGCACCGCTGGGCTCCTGCATTGACAATCCGGCGTCCAGGACCATTCTCCTTGGGCAGCAGCCTCAGGGTGGGTGGCCAGGGGTGTTTTGTCCATCTCCTTGCTGGGGAACGGGCAGGCAGCTCCTGTTTGTGGACCTGTTCTGTTTGAAGCCTTGAGTTGCAGAGCAGGGCCAGCCAGAAAGAAACCAATCTCCTGAAACAGAGGAAAGCAAGTTGGAGTGGGTCCAGAGGAGGGCCACAAAAATGATCTGAGGGCTGGAGCATCTCTCCTATGAGGACAAGCTGATTCCTATAGGAAAGATGGGGACAGACATTTTGGCAGGGCCTGCTACGACAGGACAAGGGGTAATGGTTTTAAACTAAACCGGGGTAGATTTAGACTGGATATAAGGCAGAAATTCTTTACTGTGAGGGCAGTGAGACACTGGAACACGTTGCCTAGAGGGGTGGCAGATGCCTCATCCCTGGAAGCATTCGAGCTCCGGCTGGATGGGGCTCTGAGCAACCTGGTCTAGTTAGGATGTCCCTGCTCGTTGCAAGGGCAGTTGGACCAGATCGCCTTTAAAGGTCCCTTCCAACCCAAACTATTCCATGATTCTGCTGGCCTTGCTCATCCTCAGTTAATCAATGTAAGTGGCTCCAGCCATGCCTGCATCTTCCAAGGATACCTGGCCCTGTCCCGTGCCATCCACATCGCGCAGACAGTTTACCTTGCTCTGGGGTATCTGTACTCTAATGGGGAGCAGACACTCTAGTGAGCCCTCTGATCCAGAGACCATCCTTTGCGGCAGCTAAAGGAGGGGGTAAACATTTCCAAAGGTGCCTTTGGACAAGCCCCTTGCCAGATGCTGGTAGAGATCTGGCTCCTGTTACTGAAGGAAGCAGGGAACATCATACCACTTGCTGCACAGAGATAACAGGTCAGGAAGCCAGGTCCAGCGTGGCCATAATGTGAGCGTGACTGAGACCTGACCTGTCATCCGTGGTGTGCCTAAAGCCCTGGATGCGAGCCAGGGGGAAGGGACCGGCTGGCAGCAAGCACAGCTTGCCTGTCTCATTGTGGATAGCTGTGTGAGCTGTAAACCTCTCTCATTACACCTCTCAAAGGTCAGTGCTCACAGAGACCTACAGTGCCCTGCCCACAGCTCTGTGCCCAGCCCAAAACAAGGGGGGAAGGAGCCTGCCCCACCTTCGGAGGGGGCTATGAGGTCAGGTGTGTGGGGTGGCACCCGCTGCTGTAGTGCCGGTGGCCAGAGATCATCTGGGACCAGGATGTTCAGGCAAAACTGGAAGGGAAAGGATTCCTGTCTGTGAGCTGCCCAAATGGCCCCTGTGCTCACAAATGACCTGGTCTGTGACCACTCCTTCCAGCTCTGAACCGGGGTACAAAGCCTCAGAAATTCCCCTGAAAACCATTTCACATAGAACTGTTTGGGTTGGAACAGACCTTTAAGATCGTCAAGTCCGTGAACCTAACACTGCCAGTGCCACCACTAAACCATGTCCTGAAGCACCACATCTACCCCATCCAGGGGTGGGGACTCCACCGCTTCCCTGGGCAGCCTGGTCCAATGCTTGACAACCCGATGCTGTCCGGTGCTACAATTCCAGTCATCTTAAACTCCCCAATAGGCTAGAGTTGTTTGTAAAATGTCCCCTGGACTCCAGAACCTAGTGTTCCCAAGGGATAGCAAACAAGGAGGTGGAAGCTGGAACATGGAGCTTCTGGGAAAGCTGCTTACGGCAGGCAGGGGTGCGTTTCCTCCCTCCTGCTTCCGACAGGTTCCTTCCCTTTTCGGAGGGGAATGACTTGCTGCACGCTGGCAGCTGGAGCTTCCTTCCCATGGAGGAAGCTGGGACACTGGTACCTGACACTGAAGGCAATTTTGGATCAGCAGAGCAGGGTAAGAATGCATGGAGTCAAACCATAGTTCCCTCCGATCCTGCTTTCGCAGCCTGTTGTTCCTTGTTTTTCCTCCAGGCTGAGGCCCCAAGATGTGCTATGAAATATCACGGAGTGGTGCAGAACCCCGCAGATAAGGCTCGGGGCTACGTGTGTGTGTTGGGATGTGAACTGCCAGTTTCTGGGGCAGAATGTTTTCTCCTTTGCCAGTTGTACAGTGCCTCGGATGCCGAGATCCTTGCCCAAGGCTCAAGCTCCTGGGCGCTGTGACCTGGTGAGTTATAACCATGTCGTCTGTGAAGGTGCTGCTCCCTCTTTTTATGTCTTCCCTGTTCACACTACACATTTTTAAGCACGGCACAAAGGGCCAGAAAAGCCCAAAGGCGGTGGGGTCACATACTCGGCTCCTGATTTGGGGAGGAGTTAAGACAGGCAGTGCTGGAATAAGCATTTGGGGAGAGGCAGCCAAAAGAGATTTCCTCCTGGCTGAGCTGCGGCAGCATTGAAGTTCAGAAAGCACTCTGCAGGTTACGTGCTGCTGTGCTTTGCTGCTGACGTCGCCTTAGGCAACTCCGGGACATGCATACCTGCTGGTAATCAGATGGAAACATCACCTTGAGCGCTGTCACTCTGAAAAAATGGCCGGTGTCCTTTTGGACATCAGGAGCAACCTCAATGCTGTGACTGCCAAAAGAGTGCTGGGGATTTCAGCACAGAGATGACGGATCATTGGGACCAAGAGGAGACTTTGACTCAGTGGGTGTTTCTGCCTGCATTCCCTAAATTGTGAGAAGATAGTGGAGCCCAGCGGTGCTGTACAGATTGCCCTGTCTGGAAGATGCATAAAGAGTAGCTTGCAAGACCCAACTCCTTGCTCCGCTCGGTCCTGGGGGAAATGCCTGGATCCTCTGCACTGGGGTTTTCTTGCTGCCAGTCAGCACGCCTGTAGCTGTGCAGGGAGCACGTAGTGTAGAGGCGTTAGCACAGTCACTCCAGCCCTTTCTATACCAGTGTTTGCATTACTGATGAGATTAGCGTAGCTGGGCCAGTGGTGGACAAAGAGAGTAATTCTCAAGGTCCTCTCTGCTGTGGCTGCCAGCAAAATAAAGCAGTTACGGCATCAAGTAGTGGGGCTGAGCTTTGCTTTCAATTCATCTTTTAGGAGCAGCAACAGCTAAAATATGAGTAGTTTTTGAGGAACTAGAATATTCTCAGGCTTTTTGTCTGGGTCCGGTCTGCTGACCTCTCCCCTGGGCTGCCGGTCTGCAATCTTAAGGTATTTGCAATGTTTTGTCCTGGCCATGTGATAAATCTGGATAGAGAGAACACAAAAATCGGTGGCATCAATCTGCCACCCTGAAAGTGCTCTCCTTGCAGCTGTGCCTGTTCCCTGTAACCAAAGGGCTGTTTCATGGCTTAGATTTGTTGAGGAAACAGACTTACAGCTCCTCTCTTTCTCTTGTGCAGCTATCTCCCTGGCAGCTCGGTAGGAATGATTTATTGTAGATTACAGCTCTGTCGAATTCAGTTTCCCTACAATACCATACTGTTAAGCATAACCGAGCAGAACGCGGTGGTGCTTCCGGAGGAAGGCTGCTATCAGAGGCCAGCCCTGTAGCAGAGGCTGGAAGCAAGGAGGAGCAGTTTACCAGGAAATGCCTGTGTACATGTGCTGGTTGCTTTTGGGAAGGAAAAGGCATCTCACCCTTGAAGGCTTTCTTACTACATCGCCCCAAACGCTGCTGATGGAGCTGCACCAATGTGAGCAGTAGTGAGAATGTTGCCCGCCAGAGCCTGGGAAAGGTCTGACCAAAGTGGCGGTCTGGAGAGAAAAGTCAAATTCTGTCCTTAAGTGAACCTCTGAGTGGTTTTTTGGTTTGGGGTGGGTTTTTTGGTTAGAGGGTTTTTTGGTTTGGGGTGGGGTTTTTTTTTGTGGTGGTGGTAGTTTGATTTTTTTTTTTGCTGCCAAAAAGAAAAGGAGTTGCTCGTGCAAATTCTTATGAGGAAAGAGCAGGGCATTTCCTTTGCAGTGAGCCTGCCTGAAACTCGATACGTCTCAGATGTGTGTTAACAGAGAAATGAAAAGATTGTGCCATAAAGTGATAGGGGATAATGAGTTTAATCTACTGTTATGTTGTCCTGGGAGATAGAGCTGGGGCAAGCATGTTGGCAATAACGTTATGCTTTGCAATGACAACAGCAGCAAATACCACCTGGACACGTTTCCCAGGGCGAGGGTGAAAGGGCCTGTTTTCAGAGAGTCCCCAGGAAGGTGGAGCGAGGCAACCAAGAGATGTGAGCTTGGGGAAAGATGCCAGGAGATTTGCAGATGGGCAGTGCGTAATAGCTGTGCATTTTCTGCTGCTCGAGCTCTGCGTTCCCATTCAGTGGCCCATGTGACAACGCTGGGCTCTTAACCTTACTGAGATCTTGAGAAATGCAGTAAAGAAACCGTAACTTTATTAACTTTAGTGAGATGTCTGACCTGGAGCCTGAACGAACAAATCTTTATCTTTAGCCTCTCTGCCTGCGAGGTAGATGGGTGGTGATTTGCTACTGCACCAGAAGTGGGGATTTTAAGGGATGCTGGTGTGGGTGAGCACTGCTGTCTCAGCCAGAGCAAGGGCTGCAGATAGCACCTGGTCCTGGGAAAGCTTAACTGGCGAGCAGGGTCCAAAAGGGGTTTTGGAGGAGTGTGGTGAAAATGGAGAGGCCGAGGGCAGTACCTGGAAACCTATCGTCTCCTAGAACTGGACTGGAGAATCCAAGTCTTTACTCAAATGCATGAATCTTTCAAAGTAGAGAATGCAATGATCTGCTCTCAAGGAAACATCCAATCTGCTACCAGCTTTTTGGGAGGCAGGGCACTTTTCTGGTTTATAATGCTATATCTGGGTCTTTAATTTTGTTTCTTTGTTTGGTTGGTTTGGGTTGGGTTTTTGTTCCTATGTGGCATTAGCTTTCTTTTCTGGGCCATGCTGAGTTATGTGCATTGGGTGCAGAGCCCTGCATGTCCCCTGTCCCCGTGCCAGAGAGCATGTGGGTCAGTCTGCGGGTCCAGCAGAGCTGGCCTCAGTCCGTATGGCCAGCAGCAGAGTAGGTGCAACTTCTGCTTCAAGAGAGGTGGGAGCAGAGGAGGCTTGTAATTCGGAGAGTTGCTTAGTGCAGGGCATGTGGGTATCTTTCTCTCTCCCCATCGCTGGGCTTTTCAGAAGTGTCAGTACCACCCTCGCCCTAACCTCCCAGGCTGTGCCCAGTGCTGAGGGCTGCCTGCCCACTCTCCCTCCTTGAGGCAGGGACACCACGCCGTGACTCAGTTTCCCTGTGGCCTGGGGAGCAGGGAGGGGCAGAGTGGGACCGGAAAGGGGCAGAGGGGAAGTTACAGCAGCTGGTAGGAAATGGCATTTTGGGGTGCTGCAAGGTGGCCCTACCCCATCCTGTCTGCAGACGTGATGTTTTGGGGTGCAGTGGTGCAGGCCTGCTCTCTCTAGCATGGAGCTGGTGTTTCAGGGTGCTGCAGGGCAGCTCTGTTCCATCCCAGCTGCGGAGCTGGCATTTTTGGGTGCTGCGAAGCAGCCCTTGCTCCATACTGCCCTCTCCTGTGCCAGTGACCTTGCTAGGGCAGGGTGGGCGGGCTGTGCCTCCCACCCCCTCTGCATTTCGGACAGTCTCATGGCACTGCTTCCTCCAACGTGTGATTTATGGGCTGCTGCTTGGGATTTGGGTCTGAGCTTATCTCAGACAAGCCGGGAATCAGGAGTGCCATCACTGCGCTCTCGCCTATATGCAGGCTGCGGAGGTAATGGCATGGCACACCTCGCCGTGTCTGCTTTGCACCTGAGCAATGGCTGTACCTGGGGGCAGGAGCAGAGGAGTCCTTGCAGGGGTGACAAGGGGAGTGCCTGCTCCTTCCTCACCCCTATTCCTTCCTTGAGGCCCCAACTCTGCCTGCATGAGGCATGTTTTGTAATAAACCAGCCGAACTGAGGGCAGGCAAAGCAAAACCAGGAGTCTGTTAAGAGCTGCGAGCCCTACCCATGCCCATGTCGCTGCAGCAGTGTGGGGCACAGGATGCCCACAGGCACATCTTGGTAGTAGTTTGTACTGATGATGAGGATGGTCAGAGACATCTCCCTTCCCCCGCCTCCTGCCCCGTTGTGTGTATCTGATGCGTCCTGCAAGCCACCGGCAGATCATCAGCACAGCTCTTCCGTAGGTGGAGGGTAGGTCCAGCTTCCCATGGATGCTGCGACCTGCCTTGCTTCTGTGAAGCACTCTTTAGTTGATGCAGTGCCCTAAGGGTTAAGCCACCGTTGTGGGGTAGGGTTTGTAGCAGGAACAAAGAGGGCTTTTAAAGGTCTGTGTTGGGCTTGGAATAGAGGGATTGAGCCTTTCCCAGTGTGTTGAATGGCAAAGGTCATGGAGACCCTTTTGCTGGGAGGCAGCAGCAGTGGAGGTCCCCACTGGAAGCAGCGCAGAGAGAAAAGAAATTGCGAAGGTCAGTGAGAGCAACTTCATGGGGCGCTTTAAGGCCAGAGTGAAAACTGGAACTGTATCCTGAGATGAATGAGTGTTGAACGTGAGGCTGGGAGCCAGGAGGCCAGGACTGTAGGTTTTATGCAGGCCTTCTGCCCTGGGGTTTTGGTTTTCCCCCCCATATTGCATTTGCAGCGGCTGCCCCCACACATGGCACCTGAATTTGCAGCGTCACTGGTGTAGGCAGCACTTGGGCCTCTCCAACCTGCTCCGAGCAGAAGGCTGCAGCGGGTAAAAGGCAATGCATGCAAGGGAGGATCTCTTGAAAATGCAGAAGACGAGACAGTCCTGTGTGCCTGCAGGCACATTTTGCCTTGACAGAAAAGGGAAGTTGACTTTTAAATGCCTGCCCAGGCTGAAACTGGATTTTTCATGTGTAGTTAAGCAGGGAAGCCCAAGGCTAGCTGCTTTCCTAGCCCCTGTGCTTAATGTTGGCTGCTCAGGATGCCCCGCGGGGCAGAGCACCAGAGGGGCCAGCAAAAGAAGCTAGGGAAAGGATGGGTGGCAGAAACCTCTGTTTCCCTTCCCACGGCAAGGTGGAAAGAGGACACGGCTAGTTTCCACCCTGAGATTCAGGCGGTGTGAGCCAGCCGGCCAGCCCACCCAGGACGTGTACGGAGGGCTGCAGGATGCGCTGAGTCAACAAGAGCATCCCCTTGCCAAGGGCGGGGGGCTGATCAGGGCTGCAGAGACAATAGGGGTTTCCAGCTTGCAGGAAGGGTGAGCGCCAGCTGCGAACCACACGGTGGGCTTTCCAATTTTAGCAAACTTGGGTTTGTGTTACCGACCAGAAAAGGCAGTTTAGTCCTTAAAACTTTCAGGCTGGGTTAGCAGCCATTCAGCTCCATCCCCTGGCACAGGCGTGCTCCCCCGTCTAAGCTTTCATTTAAAGAAATTCCACAGCTGGTCTTTATGTTGGATCAGGTGACCTTGGATGTAATTTTTGGAACAAAGGGCTGATGCTTCACTGGGCTTTGTCTAGGAGATAAAAGCTGGTCCCAGGGAATGCTCCATGAGGGTCACTGCAGCCACCACCTAAGTTAGCAGCCTGGAGACTTCTCTACTTTTTCAAGCACCACAAAGGCAAAACTGTAGGGAGCACAGGGCTGCTGTGAGAAAGAGAACCTGGAAATGAAAGGCTTGGTTCAGGGCTCCTGGAAGTAGTAACATCCTCTGTTCACCTTGGTAGATGGTTCTCAGAGTTGTGCTCTGTGTGTCTGTCCTTGTAACCAGGAACCATTTCAGCAGAAGCATCAACCTCATGTACTTCTTGCTGCTTGGCATCCACATTGAGAAGGCCTGAACTTCTCCACTTGTCGTTGCCCCAAATCGTGTCTTCTCATCCTGCCCTCTGGCATCACCTGTGCTACAGAAGCATGCCACCGACGTAAAGGTGGGTGAATAAACTGGCACCCCTCTGCTGACAGTTCCCAGCTTGCTGACCTGAAGCGTGCTATTTGAAGGCAGCAAGGTCTTGTCACCGCGCTTTGGAGGGATGCTCTGCCGCTCTTCTTGGCCACCTGGGCTGCAGAAGGAGAACACAAAGCAGTTGCAAGGGGATCCCCTTGGTGTGGGAGAGGTGTCGCGAGCAAGAGCAACTTTGCTGTCCCCCCTCTGCTCTTCCCCCCAAGCCTGGCTGGAGGGGGGTGTTGCAGATGGGATGTTAGCCCTCTGTTAGTCACAAGTGGGCGGCTGTCAGGAAATGGTTACGGTCTGGCTCAAATCGGAGCAGTCCCCCGCTGCTCTAACTGGTTGTAGGGCACATCCCTCCGGTTCCTCTTTGCCCAGGGGCTACCACAGGGAGCCATTCTTGTCTAAGAGCTTGTGTAGATTATGGCTGCTTTCTCAGAGGTTCCCAGAGCTTCTAAGGCAGCCCATCTTTTCAGTGGTGCCAGTCTGGTTTAAGCATGTGCATTTAAATTGCTGGGCCTGTCCTGCTGGTGGCCAATGAGTTTTGTTCAGGTGCTCGCCCAGTGCTGTGACCTCGGTGACACCATGACCACAGCGTTGGCTCTGCCCTTGGCCTCGCTGATGGGATGCGTTGAGCACTATGAATCTGCCACCCTGCCTCCCCAGAAGGGACCCCAGGGACTGGAGCATCCTGATGAGAGGAGGGGTGGCATGCAGGGCAAGCTGCTGGTGCCCACAGGACCCCCTGTGACAAAGAAAACTTGGTTTTCTTTGTCCTGAGAAGGGAAAAAGGCTTTGTGTGTACAGGATGAGGATCGGGAGTGTAAAAATCCAGGGAGAACCAGCAGCTCTGACATACAGTCCTGAGCTTTGGTAGAAAATCATTCCTTGTCCCTATTAAATATGTGACATCCCAGCCCAGAACATTGTCCCTACCTGGCCAAAGGATGGTTTAGCCTGGCCTTAATTCCTGGGTGGCAGGGCCTCCTGACCTGGCTGGACAGGGTGACCCTGCTGGAGACGTGATGCTCGACCGACTTGTCCTATTGCAGCACCAGCAAGGCTTGTCCTGAGTAACCTGTGTGTGCCTGTAGGCGAAATGCTGCAGCTGGCCAAGCGCTCCTGGCTGGAAGGGACCAGACCCCCTTGTCAGCACGGCTCTGACCTGTGGCTGTGGAACGGCAAGGGTAAGAGAAGAGCTGGTGTCTGATCCCAGTAATTTTCTCCTATCGTCAATGGGAAATGGATCCTCCAGCTACGACAGGCAGAGGCGCAGGTCCGTGACCGGGTGTGCTGCACAGACCGGCGTCTTCCGCGCACGCCGGCGCCGTCACGCGCTCCTTGGCGCAGGTGGATGTGCCTCGGTACGCAGAGCCGCTCGCCGTTGGCAAGGTGTGTGCCACAGCTCTTGCTGGGCTCCGGCACCGCTGCGGTGTGCCATCTTCCTCTGGTCGCCTCTGCCTGCTCTGGTCCCCTCCAAGAAGGAGGCTGAGGTTAGCTGGAGAGCCCTCGGAAGGGGTGGTGTCGCGGGAGAGGTGGAGGGAAGGTGGGGCAAAACCTGTTTGAGCTTCAGCTCCTAGCACGAGGGGGATTGCTAGTGGGAGAAGCAGCCTGCAGAGCTGTTTGGAGTATCATGTTCGTGGCTTGTGTGTCCAGACTCAGGAACTGGCCAAGCCTGTGGACCCTGCGTGGGCAATGGCACTAGCTGATGCCGAGTGACTGTAGCCGTGCTTAGAAGAAATCCCCTTCTGGCTCCCAGGAAGCTTTCCACCCTGGAGAGCCAAACTGGGAAGAGGCACAGCCGGCGGGGCGGGGGGGGGGGCATGTTTGGCTCTACCCAAAGGCAAGTTAGTTGGCAGACCGCTTGCCTGTGGATCTGAGCTGCGGCAGCGCTGGGTAACCCTCCCACAGCCAGCGGTCGAGGTCAGGCTGCCGGAGGTCTGGTAAAGCCAATGGGTTTGCCTGGAAGGCAGCCTCGGAGCCCGGAGGAGCAAGCCCTCCCCCAGCATCGCTCCTTATCTCGGCAGCGCCGGCACATGGCAGCGCTCCCGGCCTGCCTTTCTGCCCCGACTCCCCGACGTGGACTCTTGCCAGCGGCGTCATCTCTGCCCTTCCTGCCGCGGGGCGCTGCGGGGGGCGAGGGCTCCGGCACAGCACGGTTCCCTGCCCGGTTTGCTGGGTTGCAGAGTTTGTGTCGTTGCCTCGGCAGCCAGGTTGCACGCACACACACACACACACACACAACACCCCCGTGCTCACAGGCAGGCGTGCGTGTGCGCACGGGGCCGTGGCAGAAGCGGGTGAGTCAGGCAGGAGGA
Organism: Butorides virescens; assembly: GCA_017310255.1. Taxonomy (NCBI): domain Eukaryota; kingdom Metazoa; phylum Chordata; class Aves; order Pelecaniformes; family Ardeidae; genus Butorides; species Butorides virescens. The sequence goes on along the minus strand of JADKXX010010136.1, from coordinate 95,126 downwards.
GGGGGTGAATCACAGGGGACTGAGTCAGCGGGAAGCAGAGGGCAGGTGCTTCTGCCAGAGCTGGGCTTTTAGGGAGCCCAAGGGCCTGGCAGCCCTCTCCGGGTCCCCTGGGCGACGGGGTGAGGGTGCTGGGTGAGAGCTGGGAAAGCCGCAGGGCTTAGCAGGCGGAGGCAGTGGGAACGGGGCTGGGAATCCATCTCAGCCACGTGCCGAACCCGTACTCTGCCTGCTTCTCCTCCAGCCATGGGTAGGTTTCTGTCCTGCAGGGGCCTGGGGCATCCTCAGTGCTGAGGCTTTCCCAGGAGGGACCAAAGATGAGCACCGCAAGGGAGCAGTGCAGTGACCCAGTACACCAGCCCCCGGTGCATGGGGTGTACCTCTGTCCCCATGCAGGCGGCCCTGGACAAGCTGGGCAGGTCTGTGTCCTGGTTGGATCCTGCCCAGTAACCTTCCCATCTGCTCTGAGTGAGCGGGGAGAGGATGGAAAAATGAACAATCCCTGCTGGAGCAGAGGTGGATAAACAGATAGCTCTGGGTTGGGTGAACACAGCGTGGGGGGAGAGCTGGGATGGGGATGATGCACTGCATATCTGGGGACACAGTTGGGTTGGTCATTGGCTCCGAAATCCCTTGTGTGACCTGGGCTCTGCTGCAGATCCTGGGGGGGCATTGGAGGGGTCGTGGATGGCTGCTTCCCTCATCCAGGGACCTGCTCTGGGCTGTTGAGTCTCCATCTAGCCCAGCTGGTCTCTGCTGTGACACCTGGTGGTCCTGCTCCTGAGGGCAGGTCCCCTGTGGGCATGATGGAGGTAGGCCTGCTACCGGTGCCCCAGCGGCGAAGCCAAAGCTCTCTGTATTTAGGGCCAAACGTCTTGGAGCAGATACTTGGGACTCCGGGCTCAGGACAGCCTAGGTGTGTTGCAGCAGGCACTGACAAAGGTACTTGGTATCGCTTCCAACCAGAGAAAGGATCAAATACTTGAACAAAAACAACCCCCACTGGTCTCAGTATTGAGCTGAGTCTCTTTTTTTTTCAACACCCCCAAGGTGTGCAGGTGTCTGCAGCTCAGGGCTGGCCACAGGTACCTCTTGTCCTCCCTGCTGGAACACCTGGGTGGGCAGGATGGGGGCTCTCAGGCTCCAGCGCTCTGCAGAGGTGCCCTGGAGCTCTGGTCCCTCCATGGGGCTGCCAGCGTGCTGCAGCACATCGGGGGCAGAGGCTGGGAGCGGTGGGTTTGTGCAGCCTGTGAAAGGGAAGGCAGCAAAGGGGGCTCTCACTGCTGCCGGCAGCTGTGGGTTTGGAGAAAAGCTAAAGCTGGACTCCCCCTGGAAGTGCCCAGGGACAGGGCGAGTAGCAATGGCACAGAAGGGAAACTCCAATTAGATATTAGGAAAAATATTTCCCCACAGGGGCGATTAGACTCTGGAGCAGGGCCCAGAGAAGGGGGAACCATCTCCATGTTTGGAGACCTTCAGCCCTTAGCAGGGGCAAGCCTTAGGTAACCTGCTCAATGTTGGCCCTGCTCTGAGCAGGATTGGACTGAAACCCCCTGAGGTCCCTTCCCACCACCATTCCCCAGTTCTGCAGTTCTTGGGGCGCTTGGCAATGCAGCGGCTCATGGCCTGTTGGACTGACCAGCTCGTAGGCAAATGGAGGGATCAGGGGTTGTTCTCTCCATCCCCTTCTCCTGGCTTGGTTCTTCTTGTCTGAATGGTATTAGCAGTGCCAGCGGATGGAGGCACTGCCTTAGCAGCTTTGCCTAGCTCATTGCTTTGCCCCCACCTATCTTAGCTATCTCCCTGGAGGTCTGTGCTATTCCTTTCCTGCTCGAGCACAAAAAGCTGGTCAGCAGTAAAGCGTGGGACAATAAACCATCCGCCCTGCTCTGCTGGCAGTGCAGAGCTGTGATCTGTGGCAGGGTGCTGGCACGGGCGGGAGGCTGGGGAGGATGCTGGCCCCCAGCCCTCCGGCTGGAATGGCTCCAGGTTTATCTTCCCCGCCGTGCCTGTCCCAGAGACAGTGGCGATTGTGGGGGAAGTCTCCAGTAGCCTTTCCGAAGGCTCCAGCTGCTTGACCATCCTGAGCAGATAGGGAGCAGGTGGAGGCTGAGATGAGCCCAAAGGACTTTCTGGAAAGAATTACTTCCTCCTAGTATTTTCTGTTTCTTTGCCAGCCTTTTATTCTCATGGCTGCTCTTTTCCTGATCCTGTCCTGCAAGGCTGGCTGCTGGCAGCCTTATCAGCCTTGTTTTCAGAAACAGCTTCGCTCTGCAATGTATTGTGTCGCCTCTTGTGCCTGACGCTGCAAAAGCCCGTGTCCGGTGTGTGTAAGTGCTCAAAGGGTGTTTAGTGTTCGCCCCATCCCGTCTGCACGAGTAATGAAGCAGAGCAAAGGGGGCTGCAGGTAGCAACGGCATCTGGGCAGAGCTGACCTGCAGTGGTAGCTGCGTCTGCCTCCCTGTCTGGCAGAGGCTGGGAGCATGTCCAGGCTTCCTCAGATGCTTTTATGTGGGTTTTCAAGGTCTAGGATGTTCCCATGAGCCTGTGTTGGTCCCCAGGTCCCTTCTCAAGTTGCTCCTCTCAGCCTTTCCCTGGGGCTCGTGGATGCTGGGCTGCCGTCTCGCTCGGAGCCCTGTGTGCTCTCCCTTCCCCGGCAGTCGCTCATTACTCAATACCGCTCTGGGCACTCTTGCGTTGCTTGGATATCCCCGTTACAACACCCACACGCAGTGGGGTCCGGTGGTCTGAGCCAGGGTCCGTTCCCAGCTGCATGGGTAAATCCCTGCGTGGCCAGGGATGAGCCAGTTCCTGGTAGTCCGTGGAGAGCTCTCGTGTCTCTCGCGGGCTCCCTCTCCTTAGGAGGGTGAGGTCTCAGGGGACATCTCTGTCCCCGGCGGCACGGCTGCCACCGGGGTTGAAGGTGTTTTGGACCCAGTTGCCATGGTTAAGCTGGTTTCTGAGGTCTCTGAGCTTTGTGTGTTCCCGCAGAAGCAGCGCAGCAAAACACAGGCTGCAGCAGTGGCAGCAAGCAGTTTGCATGGGAGCCTTTGCATCTTGCAGGGACTGACGTGGGGGGTCATGTCCTGCGCAGGAGGGTTGTTCGGGGATGCAGGTGCATCTGTAGCCTGTCCCTGTTCACTACCACTTCTGTGAAGACAGAGGATGCCCTTATGCCAGTGCCACGGTGCCATGTAGTCCCTGCAGGCTGTGCCTGCCAGGCAGCCCCAAGGGCAGGTCCTCTCCGGCTTCCTCCTGACGCAAAGCTTCAGCTGAACCATGGCTTCCTCCATCTCCGTGCAACATCCAGGTGCCAGGTGGATTCCCCCTTCCATCCCAAGGGCTGCCCCGGCTGTGTGCATTGCTCAGAGCCCCGGCAGCCCTGCAGGAGCCCAGCACCGGTGGAGGGGGTGGCAGATGCACCAGGCAGAGGGCTCTGCTGTCGGTGGGACCTCTCGGGTGGTTCGGGGTGCATGGACCAGGAGGTTTTCCAGTTTCATGGGATGAAATAGGAGCTGGGCTGTGCCTCCTGCTGTCCCGTGTATGGGTATGCCCGCAGCTGGACATGTCAGCCCCTCCTACCCCCTTGTTTCCTTTCAAAGGGGCTTGTGCACTGGTGTGTTTGCCTCCATTACAGGTAACAGTGTGTTTAGGTGACAGCTGTGACACCCTTCTCCTAATGCCAGCAAAGTGTTTCTCTTTCACCTTCAGTCCCCACGGGAAGGAGAGACTTTCCTTTTCTCTGACGAGGCACAGGACACTGAATTAGTGGTGGGAATCCTCCTTCCCTGCAGTAGTCCTGGATGTGTCCAGCCCTTTACAATCAAAGATAGACAAAGCCTCACCCTTACGAGCCGAATCCGTGCCCAGCCCATGTCACTGCTCTGGCCTGCGCTAGACTCGAGTCTTTCTAAATCGTTGCTGGAAAGGAGTGAATTGGGTGGGTGTGCACAGCTATATATGTGTGTGTGGTATCTCCTCTCCCTGTGCCACGTAGATGTCTAGCATGGGGAGTGGAAAAGATGCTGAATGTCCCCACAGCTGCTGCAGCCTTATCTGCAGGCTGCAGCTTGGTAAAACCGAGCCGGAGGCCCAAGTGCCTGTGCCCAAGCACCTCCCTTGGAGGGCTCTTACAGTAAAAGGAAGCGTATTGCAAGAGGGGTTGCGGTGAGGACGGGCAGTTCCCACGGGGTAGGTGCTGCATGCACAATCCTTGCTGCCCTCCCCGCCGCAAGCACTTCGCCTGCTCCTCCTGCCCTCACCGTAGCTTTGGTGCCTGTGTCGTGAGCTGCTGGGGCTAATGCAGCATCCCCGGGACCTTCTCCGCTGCTCTGCAGTGCCCTGGTGACCGTTCGGGGAGGTAGGGAAAGGTGACGTTGCTGTGGCTGTCCCAGATGGGTGTTGGGGACTTGTCAGTGGGGTGTGTGCAAGGAGGTTCGGGCTGTGCAGGGGATAGGGGGAGGCTGGTGTAAGTTTCTATAAATGCATTAGCCACAAAAGGAGGGCTAAGGATAATTTCCGTCTTTATTGGATGCAGGGGGAAACACAGTGACAAAGGACGAGGAAAAGGCTGAGGTACTTAATGCCTTCTTTGCCTCAGTCTTCAATAGTAAGACCAGTGGTTCTCTGGTGTCGTTGTTTAACCCCAGCCGGCAATGAAGCCCCACGCAGCCGCTTGGTCACTCCCCCTTGGTGGGATGGGGGAGAGAATCAGAGGGGTAAAAGCGAAAAAACTTGTGGGTTGAAATAAAGACAGTTTAATAGGTAAAGCAAAAGCTGTGCACACCAGCAAAGCAAACCAAGGAATTAATTCACTGCTTCCCATCGGCAGGCAGGGGTTCAGCCATCCCCGGGAAAGCAGGGCTCCATCATGTGTAACGGTGACTTGGGAAGACAAACGTCATCACTCTGAACATCCCCAACTTCATTCTTCTTTTCCCAGCTGTATATGCTGAGCATGATGTCATATGGTGGGGGATATCCCTGGGGTCAGTTGGGGTCAGCTGTCCTGGCCGTGCCCCCTCCCAGCTTCTTGTGCTCCCCCAATCTCCTCGCTGGTGGGGTGAGGTGAGGAGCAGAAAAGGCCTTGGCTCTGTGTCAGCCCTGCTCAGCAGAAGTGAAAACATCCCTGGGTTATCGGTGCTGTTTCCAGCACAGATCCGTAACACAGCCCCATACTGGCTACTGTGAAGAAAATTAACTCTATCCCAGCCACAGCCAGCACACTGAGGTACCCAGCCCCCTGAGCTGGAAGACAGGGACAGGGAGCAGAATGAAGCCCCCATAACCCAAGGGGAAATGGTTACCGACCTGCGACACCACTTAGGCACACACAGGTCTACGGGGCTGGATGGGATCCACCCAAGGGTACTGAGGAAGCTGGCAGAAGTGCTCACAAGCCACTTTCCACCATTTATCAGCAGCCCTGGCTAACTGGGGTGGTCCCAGTTGACTGGAGGTTGGCAAATGTGGCGCCCATCTACAAGAAGGGCTGGAGGGAGGATCGGGGGAATTACAGGCCTGTCAGCCTGACCTCAGTGCTGGGGAAGGTTATGGAGTTATCGTCCTGAGTTATCGTCCTGAGTGCCATCATGCAACACATACGGGACAACCAGGCCATCAGGCCCAGTCAGCATGCGTTTATGAAAGGCAGGTCCTGCTTGACCAACCTGATCTCCTCCTATGACAGGGTGACCCACTCAGTGGCGGAGGGAAAGGTGGTGGTTGTTGTCCACTGGGACTTTGGTAAAGCTTTTGACACCGTTTCCCACAGCATTCTCCTGGAGAAACTGGCTGCCCATGGCCTGGGCAGGCATGCTCTGTGCTGGGTAATAAACTGGCTGGATGGCTGAGCCCAAAGAGTTGGGATGAATGGATTTAAATCCAGTTGGTGGCCGGTCACAAGTGGTGTCTCCAGGGCTCAGTACTGGGGCCAGTTCTGTTTAGCATCTTTATCAAAGAGGGGATCAAGTGCACCCTCAGCAAGTTTGCAGATGACACTAAGTTAGGTGGAAGTGTTGACATGGTTGAGGGTAGTGAGTCTACAGAGGGACCTGGCCAGGCTGGATCGATGGGCTGAGGCCCAACTGTATGAGGTTCAACAAGGCTCAGTGCCAGGTCCTGCATTTGGGTCACAACAACCCCATGCAACGCTACAGGCTTGGGGAAGGGTGGCTGGAAAGCTGCCTGGTGGAAAAGGACCTGGGGGTGTTGGTTGACAGCCGGCTGAATATGAGCCAGCAGTGTGCTCAGGTGGCCAAGAGGGCCAATGGCATCCTGGCTTGTATCAGGAATAGTGTGGCCAGCAGGAGCAGGGCAGTGATCGTGCCCCTGTACTGGGCACTGGTGAGGCCACACCTTGAATCCTGTGTTCAGTTTTGGGCCCCTCACTCCCAGAAGGACATGGAGGGGCTGGAGTGTGTCCAGAGAAGGGCAAGGAAGCTGTTGAGGGGTCTGGAGCCCAAGGCTGCTGGGGAGCGGCTGAGGGAGCTGGGGGTGTTCAGCCTGGAGAAGAGGAGGCTGAGGGGAGACCTTATGGTTCCTACAACTGCCTGACAGGAAGGGGGAGACGGGGGGGGGGTTTGCTCTCTTCTGCCAAATAACAAGCGATAGGACAACAAGAAATGGCCTCAAGTTGCACCAGGGGAGGTTTAGATTGGGTATTAGGAAAAATTTCTTCATTGAAATGGTTGTCAAGCATTGGAATATGGAGTCCCCATCCCTGGAGGTATTTAAAAGATGTGTAGATGTGGTGCTTAGGGACATGGTTTAGTGGTGGACTTGGTAGTATTAGGTTAACGGTTGGACTTGATGATCTTGGAGGTCTTTTTCAACCTAAACAATTCTATGACTGTAAGTTATGGTATGAGCTGCAGCAATCAGGAGGCAACAGAGCATGGGTAAAGAGCTGGGGACAGTGGGGATATGCATAGGGGTGCATGTAAACAGGGCAGCATCTCGTGGTGGAGGAGGACGGGGTTGGGGTGGGAGTGAAGAGGAGCAGGCTTATGGGGATGCAGAGCCTGGCTGCCATGCGAAGGATGTGGGGAAGGTGAAGGGTTGTGCATTTAGGATCAGGCAGCGTGGGTGGCTACAGGGCATCAGGATGCAGAAGGAATGGGCTCGGTAAGGGGGGGAAGATGGGGCTGGGGATGGCTGTGGCTGTATGTGGGGGTGACCAGAGGGAGAAGGGAGGAGACAGCAGAGGTGGGAGCAAAAAGGGTCCTGTCACCCACTGATTGCTGTGCTGTCTTCTCCCAGCTCACAAAACGTCAGCCTCGCCCAGGGCTCCCCATCAGGCAATCATGTTTCTGTACCCTGCTTGTCGTGATGGAGAGCAGGCCGGGCTGTTCACGCCGCACGGTTAGATCCCCCTTCCCATGGCGCATGGTCAGATCCCCCTTCCCATGGCGCATGGTCTGGGACAGGGAGCTGATGGGATGGGAGTTATCAGCAAGCAATTGCCTTTCCATTGGGGTTGAGTTAAATGGGTCAGGATAGAGTTCCCAGGGCTTCTGATGCAGACACCAACCCCAGGGCATCATTCTTCCTCTTGAGACATCAGATAAAAAGTATTGTTAATGCCAACATTTGTGCATCGCTTTTAGTATGGTGAGGGTCTAGTCCTGCTTGGACCTGGGGGATGCCACCCTTGGACAAATGTCCTCGTTGAACTTGAAGCATGGCAGCGCATCGGTGCCCTGGTCATAGCCGGAGACCTCAGGCATCACGCGAGAGCAGAGCAGAAGTGGTCCCTGCCCCTCTGCCAGGACCCATTTGCCTTCTCACGGCCATCCTGTGACCCGGCTGCGCAGGCATGTGACTGTGTAGTCACCAACAACAGAAAATTTTCCATGGGTTGCAGTTGGCACCGAGGTCTGGAGGGGAGCGTGGTCATCCAGTGGCCTAGCTCCCCGTCCCTCGGGCCACCGCCCCCAGAGAGGGGCAGGAGGACTGGAGGGGAGCTGGCTGACATGTCCCTGTGCCTGGGTGGCCAGGGGCTTGCTTTCACTGCAGGCGCTTTCTTTGTTGCCCCAGGGTGACTGCCGGGGCCCCCTGACGTTGCAAGGTCAACGCCGCTGGGCTCTGCGGGTTGCCCTGGTGGCCAAGCTTGCAGGCGCGGTGCCGGCTGCGCCTTCCCCCCCGGGACCAGTGGCGCGCGGCAGCTACCCCGAGGTGAAAAGACGCAGCTTTTTATGAAGCGGAGCCAGCCCGGAGGAATTTTCCCCTTGTGGCCAGCTGTTGTCCTGGGCCTGGCTTGCGTCCTCCAGCACTTCCCACCAGGCGCTGCCTCGGGGAGGGGAGCAGGGGCTGGCCCACCCTCCGGACTCCCTGTGCCGGGCGAGTGGGTGCCCACCTCGGGCTCGCGGGGGTGAGTAGCCGCAGCGGAGCCCGGCAGCATCTTGCTGCCTCTGCAGGGATCCTCTTGGGCAGCGGAGAGTTTTCCCCACCCCCAGCTCTGCCGCTGCCTCTTTGTTTTCTGGCAGAAGCCTCCGTGCCTTTTCATTGCCGTTGAGGCGCCAAGCAGGAGCCTACATGTGCCGTGTGTGCGTCTCGCCAGGAACATGATGCGGGCTGGCAAGCCTGCCGGGCGGGCATCTCCCTCGCGGGGCTGCGGAGGCCGGCTGGCAGCTTCGGGGGTCTTCTTTCCGTGGGCTGTTCCTCCGGTCGAGCAGGGCTTCGAGGCCGCTGGTTTCCTCCGCGAAACCCTCTTTCGCGTTGGCAGCGTTTCTGCACCTTGCCACAAGTGGAGTAAGTTGGATGGGAAGGGGCCGGTCCTCACCTCGGCTCCGCTGGGGGCTCAGGCTCTCCGCTGCGGTCCTCCCTCGCCCTCGCTCCCGCTGGGAAGGCACCTGAGATTAGAGCAGCGCCGGGGGCTGCGGAGCCGGATACGGCGGTGGCTGAGGATTGCTTGTGCTGCGCCTGCCTCTCTGTGTATTTGATCTCTCGACTTCCAGCGGGGACTGAATTCCTGTGCTGGATTCTGGGCTCGGCTCTTGTGAAAGGATCCAATTATTTCAGAGCTTTGAGCATCTCCATTTGCTGCCCATATTTGCGGCGCCGGGGTCTGCGCTGGCTGGAATTCCAAGTGATTAACGTGGCTGTGACATCCCTCCTAGGGGTGTTATCTTTGCTCGCTGTCCCCCACCGCCCCCCTCTTCCTCCTCCGGCAGCAAGCGAGCGAGACAGGCAGGCAGAGACAAAGGTCTGTCCTCAACCTGGGCTGTCCTCCCCGTGAGCGGCTGCTGCATGGGATTTCCCTGCCCTGCCTGCTGCAGGTTTCCTGGGCTCCTGGTCGAACGCTGGAGCTGGGCGGCCGTGGGCTCGTATCGCTGAGGTTTGAGCCTGCTGGTGCTGGGTGGGCAGGGGATGCTGCTGGCTTTGGAGAGCTGCCCGATTGTCCTGACGGATTTTAAGCTGCTTTTCATTCTTTTGACCGTGCTTTCCTGGGGAGAGGGGGTAGCCGTGCATGGAGGGGAGGCTGGCCGGGGCGGTTGGACGTGGGGGGAAAGCCGTACACAGGTGGCCGTGGCGTCGTGGGCTCTGCCTGCAGACCCTGCGAGCCCCCCTTCCCAGCTGCGGGCTATTGTCAGCGTCGCTGCCTGCACGCGAGGCGCCCGGGCAAGGTGTGCGGAGGCGATCCGTGCCAAGATGCGGGGCATCAGAGGGAGCAGGGGTAAGCCCCGGGGCCGGGAGCTCTGCTCCGGCTCCCCGAGCTCCGGGGGGGGCGGGGGGGGTGGGTTTCATTGTGTTATCCTGGCTCGGCCGAGCGGAAGGGCTCAGTCCCTGCGGCACCTGTGCGTGGGGCTGGGGCTGGGGAGGCACCGCACGTCGCTGGGCAGACCCTCGGCCCCTCGGGGGCCTGCTGCAGCCGGGAGCCCCAGCAAGGCGCCCTGCGGAGAGGGCTGCTCTGTCCCCAGGGGCTCCTGCACCCCATCAGTGTCCCCTCCCACGGGATGGGAGGGAGGGAAGCAGCAGCACCTCACGGACACGGGTGCTGCGGGGCAGAGGGAGATGTCGGGTCTGTCTCTGTAGAAGCTGTCTCTGGTGGTTTCTAGGAGCTTGCGCTCCTGACGTGGGCACTGCCTCTTGCCCCATCCTTCCCCTCTGGGCTCGGGCTTCCTCCCTGTTATCTGCACAGGGGCCAGCACTGAGCGAGGCTCTGCGGCTGCATAAATCTGGCACAGCAGGAGGCCTCCTGAGGACCCCTGAGAGCAGCACTTGCCCTTGCAGAGGGGCAGGGATGCTCCCTCCCTATCCATCCTCCCTCCTTCCCTCCCTCTCTCTTGATTCCACCAAGCATGAGCTCCTTCCTCCCCAGCCTGAATCCCAGGAGAGTGCCAGAGCCACGTCCATGCCGGTCATCTTTCCCTTCAGACACTGTTTGCTCCTCTAGCATCTCTCTAACCATCTTCTCTCCAGGATTGCCACGTCTCCTATGGATGGTGCTGGAGGTGGTCCCCAGCCTCACGTCTGTCTCTCTCCTGACGGTGATATGCCTGATCTGTCAGACTGTGGAGAAACCCTTCTCTGGTGGCAGGATTGCTGCTGGTGCTGCCATCCTTCGGGGTTGTGATGGAAACTTTCTGCCTGCTGGTGCTTCTCAAGCTCTGTTCTTAGCCCGTGCCAGGGAGCTTCTGGGTTTGCACTTCCACTAGTTAAATTTCCTTTCTTCTCCTTCAGTTCAGATAGGACCAATGGAGCTGCGACTTACCCTCCAGGCAGTCAGTTTCCAGCAGTTTCTGTTGCCTCTTCTTTTGCCTTGTGCTCTGCTTGTACCAAGGATGACTATTTGCTCTCTTGTAATGACAGCTCCTCTCTTTCCTGGCTGCATGGTTCCTGCTTCACCCCCAGTGTGGCTGCAAAGGTCTCCTTAGCACTTCCCAAGAGAGGGAGCAGGAGGGAGGAAGCCAGCAAAAGCCAGTTTGGGGGTGTTTTGGAGGTTTTTTGTGGTCTAAATGGTACAGGGACCTCTCTTGGCCCTGCCAGCCCCTGGGCATGGTGCTGTACCCCAGGCAGCAATGTCCAGACCACAGCCTCTTGTCCACCGGCCGCGTGTCCCCTTGATGGGCTGGCAGTGCTGCTCTGGGAAGCCACGTGGATCCTCACTGGGTGAGCGTCGCCCTTTGGGGCACAGCTCTTGCTCTCTTCCTTGCACCAGTGCTGTGCTGCCAACCCTGGCAGCCTCCCTTTTCCAAGGGCTCTGCCGGTCCTGCCCTGTGACACATGTTCCCCTGGCTGGCAGAGCTGCCCCTGCACCCGTCCCGCTTCCTTTCTGGCTGGTACAGTACACCTAAAACAGCAACAGATCCTTTTGCAGGCTGCAGCCCGGCATGTGGTACAGCTGCTGCATCGCCCAGCCAGGGACCCTTCCTCACCCGCCATCCTGCTCTGTTGCCACCAGACTGGGACCACGGGCCGTTAATCCTGGGTCCCCCCTGGATGTGCTAATAAGAACAAAACCATCAGGTAAGCCAAGTCCCCAACCTCCCCGCGCAGGCCTGGCTATGTCATCCCACATCAGGGTCTGGCAGCTCGATGTCCCTGGGGAATGTGGTAGCTTTGAGCCGGTGCCTGAGAGACCGTCCCTCCCTGCAGGTCCTTTGGCGCCGGGTATTCTGTGGCTGTTGAAGGGTAGTGCCCTTCCCCAGGCCTCGCCAGGCTGGAGGAAGAGAGGAAAGCTGTGCCTGGCATAGCTCTGGACCCCGGTACTGGGAGACCCTGGCAAAAGCACAGGCCCCCTCCTGTCCTCTGAGCATCAAGGGGGGCTGGGAGCTTGGCAGGAGCAGAGCAGAAAGCAGGAGGAGCTCTGGCTGAGCTTGCTTCAACAGGCAAAGCCCTATCTTAGAGTCAGAGCACCAGCACAGCCTGAAACACCAGCAAAATCACCATCACTTGGGCTTAGGAGGGGCAAAACTCTTGGTACATGGAGCCCCACGTGCTGCATCCAAGGCATGATACCTGTACTGCTCAGCTGAGCTGGTGAGGCCCTGGACCTGTCCCATCCGGGTGGCCAGAACTGGGGCTCTGGAGACACCTGGCTCAAGGGGAGGAGAAGGCAGAGGTGACCAGGTGCTGTCTCCTCGTCCCTGCTGAGGGTGCAGGAGCCCCTGGTCCCTGTGTTGCTCTCTGGCTCTTTAGGGCAGCGGTGGTCTCCCACTGGGTGCTATAAGAGGCTGAGCCCTGCTGAGAGAGGCAGAGCTAAACACAGGCAAGAGAAACCCCAAGGACTAGGCAAGGGGGACAGGAACCTCTTTTGGCTGCAGTGCCTTGCAAGGAGGATGAGTAGCAGTGCTGTGCTCCAGCTGCTCCCCCTCCCAAGCTGCCAGGCCACCTTCCAGGGGAATGTACAAGGAGGTCCCAGCTATACTTGGAGACACTTTTGGGGTGGACTGGGGAATCCTGGCATTTCCCACCACGATGCTTTGGGAAACAGTATCTCGGCTGGCAAAACATGGTGCAGGCCCTTGCGCTAGGTGCGTGCATGGTGGCTAGTGCTGGCATCGCCTGGTGACTGGCACTGAGGTCTCGGACGGGATGGATTTGTGGTGTTAGCATGTTATCTTCTCCTGAGGGACCCGTTGCCCCAGGAGGCAGCTGCCGCTGGGGAGCAAAGGGCTGTGACTGCAGAGGGATGTGGGAAGGAGAAAAAAAGGATGCAGGTGAAACTACGTGTTTGTCCTGGCATGGACAGGCGCAGGAAGGACGTGGCTTGCTCCTGCTTCACCGTGCTGACTCTCGCCGCTGGTTGCTGATTTTGCTTCCCAGTGGTTGACTGTGCCTCGCAAGTTACGGTACAAATCTGCCCCAGGGATGGAGGAGGGAAGCAGCAACCTTCCAGGCAGGCAGAGCACAGCGTGTTACCACCTTGGCGTCTGCCTACAGTTGCGGGCATTCACTTGGTTTTCTACCTGCCTTGGTGCAGGCCCCATGTGGGGTGCCAGGAGGAACTGATCTTTACAAAGAGCTTTTGTTGAGGTTTTGGACGAGAGGTTTGTTATGCTACGGTGTTGATTTGCCCTGCTGCAAAGGCTCCTTGGGAGCTGGTGTAGTGTATCTGTAATCTGGCTGGTCACTGGCAGTGCTATTCCCCAGCACTGCTGGTGGTGGCTTTTGGGCTGGCTGGCTCTTGGGGACTGGCCATGACTGCCTGCTAATTACAAATCTTATTGGAAATTTAATGAAAGAACAGCCTGTTTCCTGGGGCAGGTGAGGTCAGGCAGCACAGTGAGTGACCTGCTGAAGCTGGCTTCCCACCTGCAAGATGATGGGATGCAGAACTCACCGGACCAGGATGCCAGAAAGGGGGTGCACTTGGGTGTTTGGTGCCTCTGAGCATCCCTTCAGGGATTTTGTTCATCTGCCTGGCCCTACTCTTCACAGATTCAGACCAGTGCTCACGGGCAGGATGCCCAGTGGGACAGGCAGCAGCTGTTGGAGCGGGGCCAGAGGAGGGCTACTAAAATGATCCGAGGGCTGGAGCACCTCTCCTATGAGGACAGGCTGGGAGACTTGGGCTTGTTCAGCCTGGAGAAAAGAAGGCTGCGGGGAGACCCAATTGCGGCCTTTCAGTGCTTAAAAGGAGCTGATAGGAAAGATGGGAAAAATGTTTTTAGTAGGGCCAGCTGTGACAGGACAAGGGGTGATGCTTTTAAACTGAAGCAGGGTACGTTTAGACTGGCTATAAGGAAGAAATTCTTTACAATGAGGGTGGTGAAACACTGGAACAGGTTGCCCAGGGAGGTGGTGGAGGCCCCATCCCTGGGAACATTCAAGGCCAGGTTGGACGGGGCTCTGAGCAACCTGACTGAGTTAGTGGTGTCCCTGGTCACTGCAGGGGGGTTGGGCTAGATGACCTCTAGGTGACCCTTCCAACCCAAAACATTCTATGATTCTATGATTCCCTCTGGACGGCCACTGCAGTGAGCCCCCAGCCGAGGGCTGCATGGGGAGGGAGGCAGGGAGGCTGTGGTCCCTAGGGATGGGCAGTGTTTCCTTCTCTACTCGGAGGTTCCTGGGCCAGCAAAGTTTACAGGCTGCCCCTGCCACAGAGGGGTGAGGGTGGAGGTGCCCGAGGGCTCCTGCCCACTACGAAGGTGATGTACCATAAGCTGCTGCCTGGGCTGACTCTCCTCTTTGCCCCCTTCCAGATATCAAAGCCGCAGTGCCAGTGGATTATGACCGCAGGGGAGCTGTGTTGCATCTGCAAATCTCCGTCGTGCATCAAGGGCACATCTGAGCAGGTGAGTGCTGTGCACATGAAAGGACTGCTGTCTTTGTGCTGGGGGAAGCTGGTGGGGGGCCATCATGGCTCAGGGCTGTCAGGTTTCTCGTTTCTGCCTTCCCTGCCAGGCATCTCTTATTGGAAGAAAACAATTGCAAGCTCTTCTCCTTGTCTGTAGGGCCAGAAATTGTCCAGTACTGTGGGTGAAGGGGGCAGGAGGTGGACATAAGACCAGCAGCTAGCTGGAGGCCCAGACGTTGCTGGTGATCTGCAGTGTCTTGGAAATCAAGACATGAAATGTTCACCAGAAAGAAGCGGGGATCTGTTCTTATGCACAGGTTTTCATCCAGGAACACAGGCAAACAGGATGTAAAATACAAGCTAGGTATGAGAGTTGACAGCTTAGCTTAAAATATTTGTGGTTTAAATGGACATCATGGTGATAGCACTGCCTGAAATGGCCAAGATGTATGCGAACTTTGGGTTTGGGAGGTTGGGAGGGCCTGAGCCTTGATACTGCCTTCTCTGCCTGTGTAACCCCACAGGCAGGCAACACCCTAATGCCCTTCTCCTGGAAAGCACCTGAATCGCTCGTGCTGCATCTCCCCTTTTCCTCCCCCTCAGAGCTGCTGCACAGACTGAAGAGCTGGAGAGGACAGTGCAGAGGTTTGGAGGCACACCGTGATGGTGGGAGCCATTCCACGGCAGCCATGCCGCTTCTGGGGGATGCCCATCTGGCAGGTGTCTACAGCTAGTTGTGCCAGCGACCGCCTGCTGTGGGACAGGGAAGTTAATCCGGAGCACAGTGGAGTTCTGCTGCAGAGGGGTGAGTGTGGGGGTCAGCCAGGACAGGCTGCAGTATGGTGGGTTACACAGAGGGGTTGAGGTTGGCAGGGACCTCCGGAGGTCATCTGGTCCAACCCCTCTGCTCAAGCAGAGCCACTTAGAGCCATTGCCCAGAACCGTGTCCAGACGGCTTTTGAATATCTCCAAGGATGGAGACTCCACAATCTCTCTAGGTAACCTGTTCCAGTGCTTGATCACCCTCACAGTAAAAAAAGTGTTTCCTGATGTTCAGACAGAACCTCATATGTTCCAGTTTGTGCCCATTGCCTCTTGTCCTGTCACTGGACACCACTGGAAAGAGCCTGGCTTCATCTTCTTTGCATCCTCCCTTCAGGTACTTATATACATTGATAAGATCCCCCTGAGCCTTCTTTTCTCCAGGCAGAACAGTCCCAGCTCTCCCAGCCTTTCCTCATAGGAGAGGTGCTCCAGTCCCTTCATTATCTTAGTGGCCCTTTGCTGCAGTCTCTCAGGTGTGGCCTCACCAGTGCTGAGCAGAGGGGAAGGATCAGCTCCCTCAACCTGCTGGCGATACTGTCTAATGCAGCCCCGGATACTGTTGGCCTTCTTTGTGGCAAGGGCACATTTCTGGCTGATGCTCAACTTGGGTGTCCACCAGGATCCCAGTGTCTTTTCTGCAAAGCCGCTTTCCAGCTGGTCAGCCTGCAGCATGTGCTGGTGCATGGTTATGCCTTTCATCACTCCTTTTAAATAAAGTCCCTGGGCTCAACCACCCTGGCCTGCCACTTTGCCATGCCCATCATGGCAGGGGTCAAAATATCATGTGCAGCCTCCCTCTCCAGACAGCCTGGACCCACTTGGAGAACCAATTCCCCTATTGCACTCCTGCCCCTAAGTCTTTGCTCCACAAGAGCAGGCAGAGCTCTGGGGACAGGCAAAGGGCAGAGCTGCCAGGTACAGGCAGTTTGTAAGGCTCTGGAGCTCCTCAGCCTGATGGTGATTTTTCCTGCATCTCCTCAGCTCTTGCAGCCATTTCAGTATTTATCATACCAGAAAAATTCACGGCCGAGATTCTCACAGCTCTCAAGCTGGGCTGAAAATCAGAAGTGAGGTGCCATGCAGGACAGAGGTCTGGTCCTTGGGGCAGGCAGGGGTGGGTGGATGGTGCAGGAACCCACGGTGGGCTCTGCAGCCCCCGGTACCACCCAGCTGCTGGCTGAGGTAGTGGAGATCCTCTGGTCCAAGCTGGCAGAGCTGTGACATTAGGTCAGGTTTCCCCACGCTGCCCAGCCAGGTTTATGTCCCTGCCATGGGGCTGGCGGTGCAGGGCACCAGTGCTGCCTCATTCATTCAGCGCCTGTGGCTGGGGCCGGTCGTCTCGGCGAGCGCTGGGAGATCTTGTTGCTGTTGCCCAAAGGGGTGATTACAGGCCTGAGCCCCTGGGACTGGTCTGACCTGCCTGACTCCTGCGCTCCAGAACAGCGCAAGCACATCAAGTCCCTGGCAGAGGGCAGGCCCCCTTCTCCCCACTTGTCCAGACTTGTCCCTGGTAGCCTCCAGCCTGGCTGGAGACTCCTCTCCGCGCCCCGGCCAGGAAGGAAGTGCTAATCCTGCAGGTGGGTGACGCCGCAGGATTCCCCGGAGAGCCACGCCAGCCTGGTTCCTCTTCCCATCCCCAGAGAGGGAGGTCCGAGTGAGGCTGTATGGGGAGCTGCCCACGCGTCCCGGCAGGTCCCTTTGCGGCCAAAAGCCCAGACAAGGACAGCGATCCCGGGCTGATCTCTGTCCTCCTGCTCTCTCTTTTCAGATGCCGCACTGCAGTGCACCCCATAGCGGAGGGCTCACCCGGACGTCCTGAGCAAGGGGGGGGTCCAGCTCCCTCCCCCTGCCCTCGCACCCTGACCTGTAGCACTTTACAGTCCCCCTTCTGCTGCTGCATGGGCTGTTCTGACTCCGGCTCCACTCGGAGTCCAGGCAAGTAAGGCTCCATGCGGCACATCCACGCGGAGACATCCCTGCCCCCGGAGCGCACCACGGACCCCAGCCTGTCCCGGCCCAGTGGAGAGGCGCCCTTGGAGCCTTCCTCCCAGCACTGCACCCACCGTGGCATCCTCATGGGCTACAACGAGACAGAGATCAAGCGCCAGAAGGTTTACCAGGTCTCCATCTTCTCCCATCTCTCCAGCTCCTCCGAGAGCACGGAGCAGCGGGCAGGCAGCCGGACGGCCGTCAAGAGGGGTTACCCTGAGCAGCGAACTCCAGAGGGGGGGCGAGATCCGAAACGAACTCACTGGGGGGGGGGGGGGGTGGATGGCAAACGTGATGGGGGCCCTGGGCAGGCTTCCCTGGACGATGACGATACCTTCGAGGATGGTCTGCTCGTGGAGGAGCTATCCCTGTGCGGCTCTGCCCAGCACTTCTCCCACAGCGGGCTGCGGGTGGTGGAGCACCGGTGTGAGGGCAGCCCCAGCCCCAGCCCCAAGGCCAGCAGAGAAGACAAGCCGCAGGATGTCTCCTCCTCTTCCTGGCCCCAGCACATTGCTTGCAGTACTTTGCACACGAGAGACAGTTGTCCTGTCTCACCAGGGGATCAGCCCACTTACCGTGGGGAGAATGGGGAGCAGGCAAGTGGCCACAACTTACTTCACCTTGATTTGCACAATATTGCACAAAAAGCCCAGACGGACTCTGGTGAGAAGAGAGAGAAGCCAGGGAGCAGCCCAGCTCACAGCAGCAAGGCTAGCGGAGAAGAGGAATGGCCAGTGGTGGCCAACGGGCGCAAGGAGCCCCCAGCTCCGCAGACGGCACTCAGCCCTGAGCCCAGCAACCTGAGCTCCCTGGAGAAGACGCCCTGCGGGAGCAGCCAGCTCAGCAGCAGCAGCTGCCCAGCCAAAAGGAAGCTGCTGCCTGCTGGTGAGGTTGTGACCGACTCCTGCTCTGAGGACGAGAGCCTGTCCCCACCGCCAAGGAAGAGGGTCCTGCCATGCCATCCGGTGCCCACGGCCTGCCGCAGCACCGATGCCAAGGGGGCCCCGTTCTGGAATCACCTGCTTCCCACAGCCAAGGTGAGCATCGCTCGTGGGAGAAGGCAGGGCATGGCCCAGGGACACCCAGAGCTCAGGGCTGTCCTCATGGGCAATGTGGTCCATCACGGCACAGCCTGTCACTGATTCTTGACACCTTTTAGTCACTGGATCCTCTGCTTGCAACCAGCTCTTTAGCCTGGAGAGCCTTGCTCAGACAGGCCATGACCTCCCTGTGACAGCAAGAGTTGGACATGTGGCATGGGGCCACCCTCAGCATCTGACAACTTCACGTTAAGCCAGACTTACTGGCAGGCTTGGGAAGAGTTGCTGTCCTCTGCCTGCCTGATGAGGAGGAAGGCAGGGGGGTGGGATGGCTTGAGTCCCTGGCCGTGATACCCATCAGGGCAAGAGTTCGGTGGCAGGGAGTGGGACTGGGCATGCTCTGGCCAGGCAGTGGGAGCCCCAGTGCTGTGTGGAGAGATGCCACTGGCTTTCTGCAATACTGGGGTTCCTGTGGCATGTCCCCGCGGTGCCACAAACTCAGAAAGGGGGCAAACTCTGGAGATTTGCAACAACCTTGGCAGCTCAGGAGCTGCCTGTGATTCCTTCCTGCTTACCAGCCCCTCCAGGCCAGCTCCCTGCCTTCACCAGGTCCTGCCAGATGAGACTGCAGCAGGCTCATACCAGAGCGGGCACGCTCCTCTCTTTCCCTGGGGCATCCCATGGTGCAGGGACCTGCAGGGACTGACGGCAGAGCTGCCCTGGCTTCTTGCTGCTTGGAGCTGGGACACACCGTCTGTGGGACACAGCTCCATCCATGCCCACATGCCCTTTTTGGTGACTGTCCCCCAGCCCGGCTGCCCCCAGCACTGCCCTTGCAGAGTGAAGCCCTCCAGCAGCTTCCCTGGATTTTCCCGCCTGGTCATGCCAGCCAGCTCCATCATCCCTTTGTGTTGTGCTGCCCTTTGTGTGGCTTCCAGAAGGGAAAACCCCTGAAAAGGGGACATCTTTAAAAGGAGGCTGTAGTGTGGCCCTGGCTTTAACACCCCACCCTACAGCTGTCAGAGCCTGGCTGAGGGCAGAGGTGGGCAGCAGCCCCTCTGCCCGGCGGCACTACTGAAGACTTTGCATGAATCACCAGGGGATGGGACTTTTCCCAGGCTGGTCGGGGAGCTTCATCGTATGTGTTACCCTTCCCTGGGAGGAGCAAGGGGGTGTTGCTGCATGGTTCTGTCTGTGGGTGTCTTGTCAGCGGGGCTGGTCCTGAGACCTCCATTGCAAGATGGGAGCTGTGTGCTCCACCCTTGGCTTGGGTACCAGCACCCTGACCCCCAGCAGAGCCACTTTGGGTTTTGGGCAGCCCCACATCTCTGCCAGACACCACAGCCCTCACACTGTCCTGCTGGCCACCCCTGCAGAGGCTGCTGATGGCTCCTGGTGGATGGGAGCCTCTCCGATCTGCTGGGATCCCTGTGGGGCAGGGCAAGGGGCCATGGCACCTCCTGGGGGTGTGCAGCACCCGGTTGCTGCTCTAACACAGTTCTCCACTTTGTGTCCCCTCCAGAGCTCTGCAGATTGCACTGCGGTTGGGAGGAGGCTGAAGAGCGGTCTGCGCCTCAAATCGTGAGTATCCCAGCAGGGATGGACATAGGGTCTTGGGATGCCCAGCCACCCCAGCACCCCACAGCCCTGTGGGAGGGTCAAGTTGGATCCCTTCCCTGCCCTGGGTGTCTTCCTTCCACAAGACCCCAGGCTGTGGGGCAGAGGGAGGTTTCTTCTGCCCCTGGTGGGTAGGAAAGTGGGTTCAATCTCCACCAAAGAAAGAGAGACAGAGGGAGCTGGAGAGGGCAGCCTAGGACTGCATGGTCTCCAATCCGACACCAGTCTTGTCTCCTCTCTCAAAGGCGACATCTCCGGAGCAGCCTTCGGAGGGGTACTAGGTCCTCTGCAGCACCCTGGACCACCACCACCGTCAGCCATGCTCTGCTGGGCAACTTTGAGGTAACGGCACCCACCTGCCAGGGAGGGAGGTCAGTCCTGAGGGCTCCAGGCTGGGCTGGTGATGGCCGTGAGAGGCTGAACCTAACAGGATCCACAGTGTGGGGCTGGGCTGATTGTCCCCAAGGGCCTGGTGTGCAGTGGCCATGACACACAGCCACCATCTCAGCCAGCAGATACTTCAGTGACGCACCAGGACCCTGGACCCTGCTGAGATGGCTGCTGCGGGGCTGAGCCGAGGTGCTCTCATGGCTTCCCTGCGTTAGATGGCTGGTTTTAGCCCACCAATTTTGGATGGGTCTGCCTCAGAGTGAGCAGCCAGGGCCCCTCACGGGTGGTCTCCAAAAAGCCAGGAGATGTGCGAGGGCAAGCAGACATGTGGTTGCAGTGGAGATGGGGGTGACATCTCACTTGCAACTTCAAGGAGAGGGACAAGACCAGTGTTCGAAGCTCCCTAACGCTTTCCTCCTCTCTCAGGAGTCCATCCTGAAAGGACGCTTTGCGCCATCAGGGAGGATTGAGGGGTTCACGGCAGAGATCGGTGCCAGCGGTTCCTACTGCCCCCAGCACGCCACCCTGCCTGTTGACGTCACCTACTTTGACATCTCCGAACACAGTGCGCCCTCGCCTTTCCTGGTACGCGGATGAGGGAGGGCTGGGACCGTGGGGGAGGTGAGTGGGGGCTGTACCCAGGCACTGCTCATCCTGGGGGCTGCCCCTCTCCAGAGAGTGCTGCTCAAGCAACCACCTACCTGAGGAGACTGGCAGCTGTGCCAGGAGCAGCTTTTAACCCAAAAAGCAAAGAGGGAATGCTTGCAGGAGTATAAACAGGCAGGCTGCTGCCCAGCAATCTCATGGCTGCTGCTTTGCCATCACCTCTGCATTGCTGCTTGTTCGTCCCTGGGTCTGGAGAGGGACCGAGCTGGGCATCTTCTTGCTGCCTTGTGCCAAGCAAGGGGAGCTCTCGGCTCTGTGCCAGCTCCCCACTGGGCTCCCCGTGGACTTTCTCCCTCTCTCACATGCTTGCTCTTTTGCCCCAGGGAGTGATTGACTTGGAGGCCTTGGGAAAGAAGGGTTACAGTGTCCCCAAAGCTGGAACCATCCAAGTGGTGAGTCGTCCCCTGGCCTCTGGCAGCGCCATGGGGAGGGGGCTGGGTGGGCTTCATTTGGCCCCTGGTGTAGATACGCTCCATTACATTGTTTGGCAGGGCAGCAGCCAGAAAGCTGGTGCAGAGGGGGTATGTGGCCACCCAGACAGCACAGCAGATGGGAGCATGGGGTCCCCGGGGTGCTGGCAGGGAGACAAGGTGACGGGAGATGCAGGGAAGGAAGAGGTTGGTGGGGAGGGATGGGGTATCAGCAGGAGAGCATGTACGTGCAGTGGGGATGGGATAGGAGCACGGGAGTGGAGGTGAGTGGAAAGGACTGACCTGTGGGCCTCAGGCTAAGCCCTTCAGGGCTGGTGTGGGGCTTTCTGGACCCTTGGGCCTGCTGGTGCTGCCCCCAGATGACCCATCCCTGCACTACAGACTTCCTGTGCCCTTCCCAAGTCTAACCCCCTACCGCTCTGCCCCCAGACCTTATTTAACCCCAACAAGACTGTGGTGAAGATGTTCTTGGTGACATACGACTTCCAGGACATGCCAGCCAACCACATGACCTTCCTACGCCATCGCATCTTTCTGGTGCCTGTGGGGGAGGAGGAAGGGGCCACTGTGGCCCCCAGTGACCCACCAGGCTCCGGCCCACCTCGCAGGGTCCTCTGCTACCTGATGCACCTAAGGTAGGGTGGGATGGACGCCTGCCCCAGGGTCACCCCTGGGCTCCTCTCCCATGTGTCCCTGTCTCCCCAAACCTGCAGGTCAGAGCAGGGGGATGGCAGCCTGAGCCCCTTGCCCTGGGGAGGAGCAGGGACTGGCTGCTCTTTTGGGGAGGATGGAGCTGTCATCCTGCCCAAGTGCAGCGGTCTCTGTCTCCCTAAAGGCAACTGGAGCATGCCCCCCACCGAGCCTGTCCTGCCCTTGCCTGGGAGCCTGAGGCCCCTCCACCCTGCTCTTGTCTCCGCTTAGGTTTCACAGCTCCAAGTCGGGGAAGATCTACCTTCACGATGACATCCGGCTGCTTTTCTCTCGCAAATCAATTGAGGTTGACTCGGGGATCCCCTACGAACTGAAATCCTTCACGGAGATGCCGAGGAACCCCTGCTACTCACCCCGGGCCTGACCTCCTCCATCCCCCAGGGCCACTGGGAAGCCTCCAGCCCAGCACTTTGGGGAGAGATGAGTAAAGGGCCAGCAAGCAAGCACTGCCTTGGAGTATCGCCCTCCCTGCGCACCCCCGTCCCCCCGAGCAGCACGGACACTGTGCCCGTGCCCTGCAGCAGGGCTGGGATCACCAAGGGGGCTTCACCAGGAGGGGCGGGGGCCAGAGAGCAACCTCGGCACTCCAGGGACATGCCCAAGCCTTCTGCCGGCGCTGCTCCCAGCTTAGAGACTTGGCTGTAGCTGGGGGGGGGGGGGGCAGGGAGCAAAGAGTTGGGCTGGGGTCTCTGCGTGAGGCTGCCCACGCTGATCCCCGGGTTGGGAGCAGGAAGTGTGAAAGAGTTTGTATTTATTAGTATTTATTGTTGCCGGGAGCGCAGAGGAGGCTTGTGCAGAGGATTGGAGGTGCTGCGCTGTTCTTCCCCCCACACCCTGTTGGTGCTGGATGAGCGCCCTGGCAGCGCGGGGTTGCCTGGCTTGAGGCAGGGCTGTGAGGACTCTGAAAGTGACTGGGGATGGGGACACCTCGGCCTGTGGAAGAGAGGGTGACCCACCTCTCAGACGGGGTGCTGCTCGGGGGCCGGGGGTGTGTTAAAAGCCCCGGGAGAGGCTGAGACTTGCTGGGCACCAGCTCTGCAGGGCCAGCCCCACTTCAGGCAGCCTGTGGAGGCCCGGTGGTGTCCTTCCACCTCTTTAGGGCAAAACAGACCCCAGGGGCTGTGGCTGGCAGGGAAGTGGCCATTGTCACGGATCCTGGGGCTAAAGAGACTTGGCTGTCCCACGGATGGGGACCTCGGGCTCTCTGCAGGAGCATGGGCGCAGCCCTCCCGGCAGGAGCCTCTGGAGCCCACGTGTGCTGTGGATTTGGGAGAAGATGGGGATTGCAAAAAAAAATGCAAGCCTTGCACCGTCTACGTGCCCGGGGTGAATCCCATCCAGGAGGCGGCTTCGGGCAGGGGTTCGGGTGCTGGCGGGCGGGCAGGAGCCTTGGCTGAGTCCCTGAGGCCGTCAGACGGGGCGGGCTGGGCCCTCGCGGCGGGGCTTGGGGACGATGGGGGGCAGCGCCCGACCCTGCTCCTGCCCGGGGCGGGTCAGGGCGGCGGGAGGGGCAGGGGGCAAGGGGGAAGCCTCCGCCTGCCCCGCCTGCACGGCCCCCGGGAGCGGGGGGGCTCTGCACGGCCCCGGGTGCCGGTCAGGCTGCGGGGGGGCCCCGACTCCTCTGTACGGGGGAGACAGAGAGGGACGGCCCCCCCGCCGCCGGCGGGGCACGGTGCGGGGCCGCGGCCTCGCTGGGGTGCGCAGGCCCCCGCGGCGGCCATGGCTTCAACCGCAGCCCACCCCGCCTTCGCGCCGCTCTCCGCGGATCCCCGCCCGGCGGAGCGGGCCCGGGCACGGGGGGTGCCGGGGATGCCGCGGGGGCGGGCCGGCTGTACCGGTACTTCTCGTGTTTGTTCCTAATTTAATAAACGCCCCTTCGGAAATCTGGCCCTCGCCTCTCCCAGCGGCAGGCGGAACCAAGGGCGGCGGCCGCCGCGGCGGGACGGGCCTTCCTGGGCGCAGCGCCCGGAAGCGGCGGGGCCTCCCCCGAGTCCTTCCGGAGCGGCGGCGGCGCCGAGCGGGGCGGGCGGCGGAGCGATGCTGGCGCGGGCGGGGCGCCGGGCCGGGCCCGGCCTCGGCCTCCTGCAGGTGGGGCCGGGGAAGGCCTCGAGGGGCCGGGCGGGCAGCGAGGGGACCTCCGGGGGGGGGGGGGGGGGGGGGGGGGCGGGGGGGGATCTGGCTGCTGGGAGCGGGGCTGAGGGTGCCGGTGTCGGGGCTCTGGGGAAGTGCCGGGGCCGTGGGGGCTGGGCTGGGGACGCTGGGCGGGCATAGGGGTATTGGGGCGGGGGGAGGGGGGGTTGCAGAGGAGGCCTGGGGGCAAATTTGGGGTGGGGAGGGAAGCTGGGGGGTATGGGGGGAGGGGTGTGGGGACAAGGGACTGGGGGTAACCGGGTGTGGGGAGAGGCGAGGTGAACTGAGGGGGCTGGGTTTGGGGGGAGCAGGGCGGCGGGGGGTGTAAATGGGTGTAGGAGAAATGGGTGCGGGGGGCCAGGCTGAGGTGCAGGGGGGGCATGGGGGTTAGTGAGGAGGTTGGGGGGAGGCAGGCTCGGGAGGTAGTGAGGAGAGCTGTGGGGGTGAGGGGCTGGGGGGAGGAGGGTGAGGGAGTGTCGGGGGGAGCAGGTCCCTGGGGGGGGGGCCCCGAAGGCTGACACAGCTGGGGAGGGAGAGGCGGCTGAATGGGGGTGGCCTGGGACTGCGGCGAGGAGGAGTGGGAGGAGGGGGTCTGGCCAGGTTACAGGGGGCTGAGTGGGGTGGAAGAGAAACCCCCCATGTGCTTTCCTTTCCCTTACGGTGTCAGGGAGGCTTCATGCCTTCCCCCCAGTGGGGAAGTGAGGGAAGGGGGGATGTGGAGAATGCTCTGGCATGGGGCTGGACCACCCTACGCTTGCAGGGAAGGTCCTGACACTCACGCTAGCCCTAGGGTCCAGGTCTCATCCCTGTGGGGACAGTCCATGTCCCCTCATGGTGTGGGCTTGTTCGGGGCATCAGTGTTGTTTCCTGCTCCGGTGTACTGGGGCCGCGAGCAACAATCCCAGATGGGAGAGGGTGCTGGGCTCTAAAGTGCCGGCAGCTGGTCTCCATCCCATTCCTTTTCCTTTCTCCAGCGCTCCCAGCAGCTGAAGCATTCAGCATGGCTGGCCCCAGCACCACGCCACTTGAACTCCGGCCTGCCTGTGAATATCGGTGTGCTCTTTGTGCCGCAGCAGGAGGCTTGGGTGGTGGAGAGGATGGGGAAGTTCCACCGAATCCTCGAGCCTGTAAGGAGACGTTTTTCTCCCCTTCTGGATTCAGCAGGTTCCTAAAGCTGTAGTGAGGCGTTTCCTTTGCATGAGAATTTGGGGAGTGGTGTGCTTATTCTTCCAGAGTGCAATCCTTTTGATTGCCTCTAGACTAATTTCCCTTGGGCAGGGTGTTAAAAGCACTGAGAAACCGAAATTCCCCCCCCATGTGTAAAGCATGTTCACGCTACAGTGTGTAGCGTACCTGGGCTTTGTTTGCACAGCTCTCTCTAGTCTGGCTGAGCTCTCTGGGGGGGGAAACTCCAGAGCAGAGGGCTCAGCCATCTAATCCTGCCCTTTTCCCAGGGTTTGAACTTCCTCATCCCTCTGCTGGATCGGATTCGTTATGTGCAGAGCCTCAAAGAAATAGTCATTAATGTCCCAGAGCAGTCAGCTGTCACTTTAGGTAAGGAACAGCTTCTGCCTCCTGACCCTTTCCTTCCTCTGTGTCCGGGACAAGCGAGGGACAGCACGGAGAGGAGTGGAAGTGTCCCAGGCTCTGGCACTCAGCCCTGTCCCTTGGGACCTGGGCTTGGCCATACTCCTGGGGCTGTGAGCAGGGGCACTCCAGGAGGTCCCATCTGCCCTCTCAGGGCTGCCACTGCCGCTTCTTGCTGGGTTCAGTGCACCTGGGCAGGAATCCATTTTTCAGATCTTTTTCTGTGTTGAACCAGAAAGAAATCCGTTGTGTTTCTGTAAAAAAAGGATTTCAAACCAGGTTAATGGACAGTTCTGTTACAATTATAGTAATAAGCTTTTTGTTTTGTTTTAAATCTTTATTTGTGAAGGTAACTACAGTATGAAATGGTAATTACAGTATGAAATGTTTTGATCTGGAGACCTGAGACTTCTTGTATACTAAACTGTCAGAATGTAGTCTTTACTAGGGAACATCAAGGCCCTTTTTACAAAGCCTTTTAGATAAGGAGATACGTTTCAGCCAATCCCTTATCTGTACCACACTGCTGACACCAGGAAGGAAAGGGATGACCCTGCCCAGCCCTGCTGGTTCTGTCAGGGGCGAGGGGCTTGCCATATTTTGTCTTCGCTGCTTCAGTAAACAGGATGTGTTGTTCTCTCCCGGCAGATAACGTCACCCTGCAGATTGATGGTGTGCTCTACTTGCGGGTTATGGACCCCTACAAGGTACCGTCCCTTGCTGCACCAACAGTCGGCCCGAGCCAAACTTGTAGCCTCCACGGTCTGCGTGTGCTGCGCTGCTCAGATGGCTGCTGTGGCAGCACCTCAGGTGCTGCTGGCCTGGCTCTGCTGGCTCCCTTCTCCCCATGATGTGCACTTCAGCCTCGGCCCAGCTTGCTGTGCCCCACAAGGCAGGCGGGCTGAGTGTCCCGATCCCTCCTAAGGCTCTGGACTCTGCTTTTCTTTGGCAGGAGTGTCTGTGGCAGGTTTCTCATCTTTATGTTTGCTCACCCTGCCTTGTTCGGGGTTCCTCTTGGCACTGCCACTGACTCTGTTCTTTGCTTCTGCACTCCAGGCCAGCTACGGGGTGGAAGATCCCGAGTATGCAGTGACCCAGCTGGCCCAGACCACCATGAGATCCGAACTTGGCAAACTCTCCCTCGACAGAGTCTTCCGGGTGAGCTGGGGAGGTGGATCATGGAGCGGCCAGCGTCTTTTGACACCTTGGGGCAGTCTGCATGGCCAGGCTGATACACTTAACAGCAAAGCGCCCTCTGCTAAGAGGGCTTTTGGCTTCTGTTTCAGCTGACCTATTAGTGAATCCTTGGAGATGGGTCTTGTTTTGATTATTTTGGTTTTTTTGGGCTGACCTTGGCCCATGATGGGGAGGTGTCTGTTTCCCTCCTGACCCCTGTCTTATGCTAAATGCTTCTTCTGCTCTCTGCCATTTCTTTTGTGCCTCCCAGGAGCGGGAGTCTCTCAACGCCAACATTGTGGATGCCATCAACCAGGCTTCAGACTGCTGGGGCATCCGGTGCCTGCGCTACGAGATCAAGGACATCCACGTACCCCCCCGCGTGAAGGAATCCATGCAGATGCAGGTTTGGTTCCCTGGGAGGGTGGTCTGGAACAAGAGGGAAATCTCCCCTTCCGTGCCGCAGCATTGTTATCCTGTCCAGAGCTGGCAGCACTGACCCCTCCTGTGGTGAGGGAAGCCTGTTGGCACTTTGGCTGCAAACGTACAGCTGTTGAATAAATAATTCCTGTCCTTATTTTGGTGGTGGTGGCCCCTGCCTGGTACACGCAAGCCCTGCCTTTAAGGTCCCTCCTGGGCTCTGTAGGAAGCAAATCCCAGAGCTGAAGGAGAAGCCTTATGCCAGATCTCCAGGCTGGACAGGGAGGAGGGGGAAGCAGCTGTCTGGATAGATGTGGGTAGCGGAGGGCTGTGCAGCTTGAGGAGTGGAACCAGCCCTCACCAAGGATCACACAGCATTTCGTAGCTGTGTTCTCACCGTCTGCTAAAGCCATGCTTGCCCAAGCAGGACGTAGGAGCGTGTCCTCGCTGCGCTTGTGCCACGGGTGGGATGTCCCCAGCGCGGTGGTGGCAGGCTGGAATCTGACCTGTGTTTGCAGGTGGAGGCAGAGCGACGGAAGCGGGCGATGGTGCTGGAATCGGAGGGGACACGGGAATCAGCTATCAACGTGGCTGAGGGGCAGAAGCAGGCCCAGATCCTGGCGTCGGAAGCTGAGAAGGCCGAACAAATCAACAAAGCTGCTGGTAGTGCCTTGGGCTGGAATGCGTGGGATGCAGGGGATCTGTAGCCCTCTGCACTGGGGGGTGATGCTCCCAGGGAGAGGCCACATTGCTGTCTGGGGGCCCAGCTTCCTCAGCTGTGCTGATCCTCCCCTTCTGGGGCCCTGGGGCTGAGCTCCAGCTGGTGTTGCCACCCCACAGCCTGGGGCAGCAGGAGGTGTGTGGCAGGAGCATCACAGTGCTGCTGTTGGGGAAGAGGCGGCTTTGCATGCGAGAGGTTGTGTCGATTTGCTCCTTGAAATGGTCTTGATTTGCTCCTCACAAGCGCTCCGTTGTGTTTCTGATGCCCGTTCTGCTGTGGTTCATTGCAGGAGAAGCCAATGCTGTGCTGGTCAAGGCCAGGGCCAAGGCGGAGGCGATCCAGCTCCTGGCGGCTGCTCTGGCGCAGCAGGTGAGCGGCAGCTCCTGTGGGCAGCCACCGCTTTGGTGCTGGCTCTGGGGGAGGTTGAGCCACGGCTGGCCCGGGGAGGCACCTGGCTTTCACTTGGTCACTCTTTGGCGTCTTCAGCAGCAGCGAGTGAGGAGTTTTGCGGTCTCGGGGGCTGTGACTAGCCAGGGCGGGCTGGGGACAGGGGTGCGGGTGAGCTGTTGGTGGTACACGGCTTGCTGCTGAGCCTCGTCCTTCTCTCCCCAGCATGGCAACGCTGCCGCCTCCCTCTCCGTGGCAGAGCAGTACGTCAGCGCCTTCTCCAAGCTCGCCAAAGATTCCAACACCCTCCTGCTGCCCGCCAATGCCGGCGACATCACCAGCATGGTCGCGCAGGTACATGTGGTTGGAGGGACCCCGTCTCTTGCCAGGGGGAGGTGAAGGCAGCAGCCCGGCAGGGCCTGGCCCTCTCCTCTCCTCCTCCATGGCTCTCTTGTTCCCACCCCCAGGCCCTGGGCATCTACACCACGCTGACCAAGCCACCAGCTGTGAAGACCCAGGATGAGATGCCCCCAGCCCACGAGGACCCCCAGCCTCCCGCCACCGAGGTGCTTAAGGCAGAGCAGGCCAGCTCCAGCTAGCGGGGCCGGAGGGATCCTGCGCCCTCCCTCGGGGCCTGCCGGGCTGCCGGCGGTCCTGCCCTGCCGCCCTCCCCGCCCAGACGCTGCTCTTCTTCCCTTGGTCCTTATTTTGTATTTGGATTTAAATCATGTAATAAATGGTACCGGTGCTGCTGCAGCGCGTCCCCCCGGGCGCTCGGGAGCCCACCCGTGACCCCAGCATCTGCTGCTGAGGGAGGACCGTCCTTCCTAAGTGGGCTGCCTCCAGGAGCTCCCACGGACATGCAGTGATCCTCAGGAAGAGCTGGGGGACCCCCTCTCCCAGGGGGGACACCCCTTTCCTGGGACCTGGGCTCCTGTCATGGTCCCCTCGCTCTCCCGGTAGCTGCCCCTGGGGGGCGGCTTCTCTATAGTGCGCTCCTCACAGCGGGCACGCCGCAGGGAGGGGAACGCCTCTGGAGATTAATAAATGAGTTAATTAAAGCGATGTCTCGGTCGAGCGGGAGGTGCTCGGGGTAACACGGCCCCCCCCGCCCGCGGCAGGGAGGGCGCCCAGCGGCTCCGGGCCGCCAGGGGGCGCTGCCACACCCCGCCGCTCCCCCGCGTGGCCGCTCTTGCGCGGCGGCTGCCGCGTGCGGCGCTTCCGGGTCGGCGGGCGGCGGCGGCCGCAGGTGGGACGGGACGGAGCGGGCGGCGGGGCCGGGCCGGGCCCGGGGGGCACAAGGGCGGCGGGGGGCGGGGAGGGAGGCGGTGCGCAGCGTGGCGGCCGGGGGGGCGCGGGCCGGGTGGCGGCGGGGATGGGCGCCGGCGGGGGGTGGTGCCGCGGCCGGGCAGGGCCGCGCGGGGCTGAGCCTGCCCGTCCTTCCCCGCAGGATGCAGCGGTGGCCGGTGCTGCTCTTCCTGGCCTGGGTCTGCCTTCTCTTTTTCGCTGGCATCGGGCTCTTCATGAGCGGCTTCCTGCTCACCCGGATCGAGCTCGCCAGCAGCAGCTCCTGCTCCGACCCGCTCCTGCCGCCGCCCTGGGAGGGGCAGAGCCTCCCGCCAGGCTCCTGCTGGGCACCCCAGCGCTTTGCCAAGGCCGTGCTTGTCATCATCGATGCCCTCCGTTTCGAGTTTGCCCGCTTTAACCCAGCCAAGGCCAGCCCGCTGCCCTACGAGAACAAGCTGACTTTCCTGCACCACCTCGCCACCTCCCAGCCCCGCCATGCTCGCCTCTACCGCTTCCGAGCCGATCCCCCCACCGCCACCATGCAGCGCATCAAGGGCCTCACCACCGGCTCGCTGCCCACTTTCATCGACGTGGGCAGCAACTTCGCCACCTACGCGATCCAGGAGGACAACCTGCTGGCGCAGCTGGTGCGGAACGGTAGGTGGGCAGGGGCAGCGTCCCGGTGGGAGAGGAGGGCCTGTGCCAGCGCTCACACGGGGCCTTTATTCTTCTCTCCCTGAGAAGGGAACTGCTTACGCCACCTCCTCCCTGTCAGCTAATTCTTTTGCCCTGCTCAGGTGGCAGTTGTCTCAGGCAGAGCTGTCATACAGGCAGGGTTTCTCCAGCTCATACTGGGAGTAAGTAGGTGGGACCATGGCTTCATTGTCTTCAAAGCTGACGAGAAAGCAGGTGAAGGTGGCTGTCCTGATGGTGACTGTCACAAGGTCACCACCAGGAATGGCCGTACAAAGCCAAGGGCAATCACTTGCGTTGTGTTTGCGTTCAGGTGAGACGCACGACGCAGCAGGAGCTGGTGCCAGGTGGGGGGTTGGACTAGATGATCTCCCGAAGTCCCTTCCAACCCTTGCGATTCTGTGTGCTGCAGGGGTGTCAGGCAGGCAGCAAGCCTGCCTGGCCAGCTGCCTGCGGCTGTTAGGCAGTGACCCCATCGCATTTTCTGTGTAGTTTGGTGCTGCTGGGCTGTGCACCTGTAAAGAGCTTGTTAGAGTGGGATGATGGAGTAGAGAAAAGGGGACAGGACACAGTCTTGTGTTCCTCAGAGAGATTCCCTTCCAGGGCTCAGAGTGGCACAAATACCAGTGCCTGGCATGAGGCAATGTGACTGGGTTGTCCACTCCCCTCAATGCGTGCAAGGTGGGCAAACACAGTAAATCATCCAAGGTGAAAAATGCTGGTAGTCCCTGTGCCAGAGCAGCAGCCTTGGAGAAAACGGTTCCTGCTCCCAGGCTGGAGGGGCTCTGTGGAAACGCGGAGGGCTGGCTGGTGGCTGGCAGGACAAGCAGAGCGAGGGCAGTGGGAAGTGTCGGTGCTTTTGCCTTCTCTTTCCTTTGTATGATCCCACTGCTGCTGTGTTTAAAGCCGCAGATCAGGGCTCATGGCTTCTACTCAGCCCCTGTCAGCAGCCATCTACTGCCTTGCCTATTACAGTGGGGTTGCAGGCCTTGGTCGAGGGTTTGTCTGCTTCCTGCTGCACCTTCCTGAGCACTGTGGTAGTAGGGGTGGGTACCTGCCGGCTTCCCGGCCTGTTCAACCCATGGGCCTTTCTGCTGGGATGACATGTCAGAGGGCAAGGATAAGTCGTGAGGTTGTGCAGGTGGATTTGGTGTGGGGGCACTTGTAGGCTTAGAAACAGGGCTGGTTGCTCCCCATATTCAAACTCATATGCAGCCTGATGGCCATTTTAATTTTAGGTCGCTTTTGAGTGTGGGTTGGAGAGGAGCCAGTGCTCCAGAGCCTGACCTGGATCTGCCCAGGCTCTTCGCACTGGTGCGGGTAACAGCATGACTTGGGTGGGCTCCCTGCTCTCATTAATTCCTTTCTTGCTGACTCAGGAAGAAGAGTGGTCTTCATGGGCGATGACACTTGGGAAGGACTGTTCCCAAAGAAGTTTTTCCGCTCCTATTTCTTCCCTTCTTTTAACGTGAAGGATCTTCACAGTGTGGACAATGGGATCCTGCAGCATCTCTATCCAACTGGTAAGCAGCTCTTCCCTCAGGGCCTGGGTAACCCTTTGTGTTACACAGGGCTCCTACTGCAAGTTTGGGGTAGGACTGAAGAGTTTTTTGTGTTACGGAGTGGTACTGGGCAGTCACATGCTGCTGCCTGGGGATTACAGTGCTCTAGCTGGATTTCCACTGATAAGCCAGCTTTCGGGGCCTGTAAACTGTTTCTATTAAAAAAAGAGTGTAGCTTGATGGGACAAGGTTAACTTCTACATCTGTCCTAGAAATACACTGCCAGGGTGGAGCAGGAGGAGCAGCTTAACTTTGACACGTGGCTGCCTGGGCAGGCACACAGTGCTCTAGGAAATACCCAGCAGTGCAGCCAGGAGGCTGGGGCACAGCACTGCGCTCAGCAGAGTATCAGTGGCTCTCAGGCTAGGGAAGAAGGTGAAGCGTGAGGTGGATTTGTGAATTTTAGGTGATTTCCTCCCTGAGGTCCTAGGACCAAGAGGAATGTTCTTTGCTTTATCCATGCATGAAGCTAAGTAAACCAAGGGTGCAGCAGCCTTTCATAGGGAAGTCGTTGTACCTTGTGGGAGAGCCACAGCTCATCATTTCACTCCAAATACTTTGGTTTTCATGTGTCACAACCCTGAAGCAGAGGGGAGAGGCTGGGGTGACTTTCTAGCTAGGGACAGCATTGGTGTGCCGTGCCCGTGTCCTGGGTGGGATGCAGAGCAGCACATTGGTGGGTGCAACCTGAAATATCTCCAGGGAAATACTGGAGCTGTTTTTTTTTTCTTGACCATCCCTATCCTTAAGCTCCATTTATGGCAAATTGAGTTAAGGGTATTTCAAGGTGCCTTGGGTGACATTGGGCGATTCCTCTCCTGAGGGGTGGTGATCAAAAACCAAGGATACTGGGGTGCCTGTGGGCGTTGAGCTCCCTGCAGCATGGCCCCCAGGCACCCGCAGACCAGGAGTGTGCCTCTGTTAAAACCTGCATTGATCTGCTTGAGAGCTGGGAGTGACAGTGGCAGGAGGGGAAGAAACAGCAGTTTCCAGAGGCAACCAGAAGGCTCTGGCAGGAGGATCCAGGTGTAGAGCCCGTGCCTGAGTCCCAGGCTGGTATGTGATAAGGCTGTTCTTGTTCTGCAGTGGACAGTGGTGAATGGGACGTGCTGATTGCTCACTTCCTCGGCGTGGACCACTGTGGGCACAAACATGGACCTGACCATCCTGAAATGGCTAAGAAGCTCACTCAGATGAATGAGATGCTCAGGTGATTGGTGTGGTGGTGGGGGGTTGCCAGCTGGCCTCTTCCTTCAGCCAGGCCGGTGGGGTCTTCCCAGGGAATTTACAGATGCAGAGGGCAACAGGGAACACTTACTGTGCCTTTGAAGATGGAGAAAGGCTTTGGCCAGCAGCAGCTCAAACCCCAGTTATGGGGCAGTCTTGGTTGCTTAGACACATGTTCACGAGAGGTTTGGTTTCAGAGGTAAGGCCATCTTCAGGTCTTGGAGCCTTGGTTCTCAACCAGGTAATGATGCAGCTGGAGTGCAGCTGAGCCTCACTCTCCCCATCTTTAAAACGGAGGTTGTTACTCTGAGGGTTGGCTAAGTTTGAGAAGCACTCGGAGACCCCTGGCTGGGGAATGCTGTGTTTACTGCGCAGACCTGTGAGTTGTGCCTTTGTGTCAGAGGGCAGAATGGGATCCAGAAATCCTGATTGCACAGCCCTGCCTCAGTCCAAAATGCTGTGGCTTTTGACTCTTAGGACTGCTTTGATTTTTGCTGCTGGAAGGAGTGGATAACTTGCCCTGCTGCATCTGAGAGTGCAG
The DNA here is from genome assembly GCA_017310255.1 of Butorides virescens. Lineage (NCBI taxonomy): Eukaryota > Metazoa > Chordata > Aves > Pelecaniformes > Ardeidae > Butorides > Butorides virescens. Next base: position 61,484 of record JADKXX010010136.1, on the reverse strand, counting down.
TATATATTGTGTCATACCTACTGTGTCCTTCAGGGACAAATCCCCTCCTTTTTCTTTAAAAGTAGGATTGCTCATACAACGTGATACAATTCACAAGACCCAAACAGAAGCAGCTTAAACCTTCTTCCAGTTGGGAACCTTTCTTCTGAATTGGATTTTGTCAAGATCCCCAAAGGCACTGAGGAGCCAGCCACTGTTCACTGGGGACCTAAGCAAGATCAGTCCACTCTGTCTCAGGGCTCTGAATTTTCAGTTCAGTTTTAAAGCATCCATTGCCCTGGTGCCTGGCTCAGTTGTTACAGCTCTGTGTCAGCACTTAGATTTGATCAGATGTTTTGTGGGCTTCTCCTCTGTCATGCTGGCAGGCTTGGTGGGAACATGTCCTCTCCCACCTGGGCTGCCTGCGACCCTGCCCAGGTAGGGGCTGACCTTCCTTATCCCGGTGACAGGTCCTTGGTGGATCACCTAGGGAATGACACCCTTCTTCTGGTGGCTGGGGACCATGGCATGACAGAGACTGGAGACCATGGCGGTGACAGTGAGAAGGAAGTGAATGCAGCACTGTTTGTGTACAGCAAAACACCCCTATTTGTCACTGGCCCTCCAGAGGTAAGAAGCTGATCCTTAGCTGCCACTGCCTGAGGTGGCATCTGGGGCAAACACTGCACCCTGGGGTTACAGAGTAATGGTTTGATTGGGATTGTTCGGATCGAGGGGTGGGGAGTCTGTCACCTTTCCCAAGGGAAGACCAGGAAGGCCGATACAGGATGCAGGTAACTGAAGTGTTTAGGACCCGTGTTTCAGGCCCCTCCAGCTGTGAGGGATGTTTGCGTGGGGCCAGGTGAGCTGTTAAACAGTCAGGACCAGACCCAAGGACCTGCAGCTCCCGGCAGGCATCCTCCCCTCTGCAGGGCACTCAGAAGGGCAGAGCTGTGTCTCTGCCTTCCCCTGTGTTTTCCCCCCTCCTGGCTTCCCCAGATTCCTCTCTGAGCAGGGATGTCTTCCCCACCATTCTCTAGAAAAGTGAGTGAAAAGCCACGTTGCTGCATTCTTTCTGAATTTCCCATTCCTCCCCTGTCTCTCCAGGAGCCTGAGGCCGTTCCCCAGGTGAACCTGGTGCCCACTGTGGCCCTGCTGCTGGGTGTGCCCATCCCCTACAGTAACATCGGGGAGGTGATGGCTGAGCTGTTCTCTGGGGATGGCGACGCTGTGTCTGCAGCCTTGCAGCAGCTCTTGGTCTATCACATCAACGCCAAGCAGGTACAGCCTACAGTAGGCCTCCCCATTGAACTAGCAAGGAGAAGTAATGGCTTTTTAAGCACATACCTCTTCTGTTTGGTGGAGGTGGGGTGGTGACATGGTGTTACCTTCGTGGGGAACTTATTTTGAAGAGTTACCTCCTTGCAGTGTTTGCTTCAGTAAAAGGCAGCACAATTTTACCAAAAGAGAGATGAGAGATGCCTGTTTAGTGCTTGGTGCTAAGTGCTGTCGTGTGGAAAATACTGGCCAGGAAGATGGCATTTGCTTCAGGATGAGGGTTGGTCCTAGATGGTCAGATTTGTTTATTGGGGAGGCTGGTTCCTCAAGGCTGAAGGTGACTAGGGGCAAGTTTTGTTAACAGAGATTCAAGCATACAAATGGATGTTTTGACGCTGCTTCAGTTTTGGAGGAAAAACAGTGTTAGCTAAAAAGCTATTCTAGACCAGTGACAGAAGGAAAACAGTAAGGAAGGACTAAATAAAAGAAACACCATGTAACAGGTGACAGTAAAGTGGGATAAAGAAGGAGCAAGCACAAGGAAATAGAGAACCCCAACAGCTGACTGACAAAATTTGAACAAAAGTGACTATACCAGGCATAAAAGAAGACCAGGCAATGGAGGAGGCCGTGTGCCAGGGCAAGTCAGAGCCTCTCCAGAGGACATGAGGGCTGTCTGTTGTGGCTGTTGGCATGCCACAGAACCAGACTTGCTGTATCTTTTACAAGGCACATGTCTTAGCTAAGTGCCAGCCTGCCTTTGAGAGACCCCTGGATTGTTAGGAGCACAAGAATAACTCCTCCAGCCCCCAGCCAGCTCCCTGCCGTACCCCTGGGGTTCTCAAGGAAGAAGCCAAATGGGGACAGGTCCTGTTTTGGGCCCAGTTGCCCGGAAGCAACCTGTGATGTGCCAGTTGGAGACTGTTGGTGCAAGTCAGTGAGGAGCTGGAGAGGATACGACTGCTGATGGGAAGGCAAAAACGTTCAGCCTCTCTGCTGCGTGTAGAGCAGCAGAGTGCTTTGTCATTTAAAGATGATGGCATACGTTACTGTCTGTTAGTCACTGAGGATATTGATCATCAGCTATTAGGAACTAGCGTTACCCAGTCCTGCCTGTTTAAATATTCACACTCATTTGTCTGAAGAGGTTTCTGGCTCAATCACGGTGGTGTTGGAGAAGCTTTTGCATACCATGGAGGTCATGCAGACCTGGGAGAGAGCTGGTGTGTATGTTTGCTGTTCGTGGGCAGGGGCGGGCTGATTCTGACCGTGCTCTGAGGCGACTGGAAGGTGTTTCAAGGCTTGAGCAGATCTACACTGCTGAGCAGCTGGATGTTTGTACGGGTGCCCTGCCCTGGTAATGCCCTTGTAAGACTTTTTTTATGACTTTGGGAGCATAGCTGCCTTTGTTCCTGTCCTCTTGAAGTAGGAAGGAGAATGAGCTCTCCTTAGCCTATGGTACAGGCGGTTCATGTGCCTATATTGAAGAAGGAGCAAACTGCTCCACTATAAGCTCTTTAATTTGATGTTTGTCCTCAGACAAACAACGTAAAAGTCAACATCAGTTGCTGATGAATAGCTAGTAATGACTCAAAGTTCTGGGGGAAATTTGCATCATAGTTACCAGAGACTCTGCGTAAAAGCCCTTAGTGATGCACGGTGTTACCAGAGGTGCACCTGCAGATGAAGAACTGAGAGGAGTCAATGTGGCTGTTGGGATGGATATGTCACTTGAGAGGGATGTCAGTCTGGCAGACCGATTGTGTTTCTTGCCAGTCACATCCTGAATTTGGGTGACCAGCTCCGGGGTTGGCAGTTTGTTGCTATTTCCATTCTGGACGGGCTGTGTGAGGAAGATGGCAGTGAATCCCATTCCCAGTCATCCCAGTGCTGCTGTCTGACCCTGTGTCCCCTCTCCCGCAGGTGGACCGCTTCCTGCACTCCTACTCGCTGGTGGCTCAGGACCTGCCAGCAGAGCAGCTCCAGCGCCTGCAGGAGCTCTTCTCCAGCGCTGTGGAGGAGCACACTCAGCTCTTGGCCCAGGTGCAGGGAGTGACACTGGTGCCTCCAGAGCTGAAGTCCAGGCTGGGAAGCCTCATCGGTCGCTTCCAGCTCTACCTGCGGGAAGCACGGGCTGTGTGCACCCAGTCCTGGGCCCGCTTCCATCCCCTGCGTATGGTGGGGGGCTGCATCCTCATCGCTGCTTCCTGCTTGCTCTGCTATGTGGCCTCAGAGCTGGCCGCAGCATCGGACTCTTTCTATCGCAGCTGCCTCCTGTACCCACTGCTTTGGGGCTTAGTGGTGGCTGTTCTGCTTGGGCTGGCCCGTGTGTTGACCCAGGAGGGGCTGGATCTCCTCCTGGTGTTGTCATGGGCAGCTGCAGCTTCTCAGATGGGTTTTTTCTGGCACTGGTGGGGCCGACATCCCAAGCGAGCCTGTTTGGCGGGCAGTCAGCCACCCTTGGCCAGCGTTGGCCTCAGGCAGAGGCTGCGAGCGTGGCTGGGGCTAGCCTTCCCCATGGGCATTCTCCTCTTCCGCTGCGGAGCTATGTTCTCTGATAGCTTTGTGGTGGCTGAGGCCCGGGTGGCCCCATTCCTGCTGGCCTCGCTGGTGATGTTGCTGGTAGGGAAGCTTCACTGGGATGGCCGCTTGACTGTGCCAGAAGGCCCCAAGCAGCAGCTCCTCGGCTTTTCTTCTTACCGGAGGGAGATCTGGTACCTGCTGTGCCTCGTGGCCATGCTCCTGGTCTGCGTGCGCCTCTCTGGTTTCTTCCACCAGTGCCGCGAAGAAATCCCTCAGTGCCGGCCCTCTCTTTTCCTCTCCCCCCTTGCCAGCCTGAGAAACACACGGGCCAAGAACCTCTTCTACCTCCTGTGCGTGGCCTTGCTGGCTGGGCTGGTCTATGCAGTGCGGAGCTGGCTGCGGCACTACGGCAACCTGAACAGCTCGGACCCCCTCGTGCTCTTTGTGCGCTGGGGTTTCCCACTGGTGGTCCTCTGCATCGCCTGCTACTGGGCTGTTGCCTCCAGTGCTGATGACTCCCTCGGCAAGCTGCAGGAGCTGGTGCAGGTGGCAGTTGTTGCCTTTCCGTGGGCTGTCTATGGACTAGCATCCGTGGGGCTGCTGCTCCTCCTGTGCAATCCCATGACGGTGTTCGCAAAGGACACGCGGGAGTCGGCAGGATCCATCGTCACTCCCTACCTGGGGGTTCCCAGCTCTGAAGTCGACTTCCTCCACGTCATCCCTCAGATCTACAAGAGGATGCAGGAGTCTCAGAAGAGCCGCCTGGAGCGGGGCAGCTGCAAGGCCACCGTCGCAGCGTACGGGCTGGGCAGCGTGTACTCGGCAGCCCTGGTCATAGCACTCACCCTGCTGGGCTTCCTCTTGATGCTTCTGCACAGTGAGCGGCTGAGTCTCGCCTTCCTTCTCCTCTTCCTGGAGGCTTTCATGCTGCTGCACATCCACACGCGTGCCAGAGGCCTTGCTGGAGACGCTGGTGAGTCAGGGCTTGGTAGAGCATCCTCTGGATGTGCAACCTGGGCCTTATCTGCAGCGACCTTGTCTTCTTTCCAGTGGGAGAAGCAGAGCTCAGTCTCTGCTCTTGTGGAATGGTGGTGCACTGATCCTCACAGGATCCTCCTAACTTTTTAAGACCTGCTTAAATCCTCTTATAGAAGAGAGATGTGTGCAGCAGGGATGCAACATGGGAGGAGGAGGAGGAAGAGTCCCTTGCATCAGGGAAGGGGGCTCTACACCCATCCCTTCTCACCATGGTGTGAACAGCCACTGAACCCCACTGAACCTTTGCTGCTGACAAAGTCCAGTAGCAGTGCAGGCAGCAAAGAGAATGCCTGGTCCCTCACTGTGGAAAGGGACCCTGGAAGAAAACCCAATAGGCTTTTTTTGACCATGGATCTGTCTAGTTCCTTGACGCTGATATCTCCTTCTCTGTCTCTTTTTCTCTCAATCTCTCAGAGCCTTTTTCAGTGCCCTGGTATGCAGTCATCTCCTGGCTCCTTGCTGCTTCCCAGTTCTTCTATTCTACAGGCCACCAGCCCATATTCCCGGCCATCCACTGGAACGCAGCCTTTGTGGGCTTCCACCTTGACCACAGCACGAACCTCCTGCCTGCTGTCCTGGTGGGCGCCAACACCTTTGCCTCCCATATCCTCTTTGCAGGTAAATCAATTTCTTCCTGGGCTGTTGAGCCTGAGCAGACATGGTTCACTGCTTTGCCTTGTCTGGAGGCCTGCAGGCTGAGCATGAGGCGATGAAGGCTCCGGCACCAGCTGAACAGCAGCATCCTCACTGTCCCCTTCTGGGGCTACAGAGCTGCCCATGGCCTGCAGCCTCCATGCAGTTGTGCCTGACCAGCAAACTGGAGCTGGGGTATATGCATCCCGCACGTCCAGGGCATGATGGCAGAGCCTAGACTGCTCCTCACCTCCTGGGCTCCAGTAACTTCATGTGCCTTTGTCCTTGAGGTAGTCGGCTGCCCTCTGCTCCTGCTTTGGCCCTTTGTGTGTGAGATGCCCAGCTCACAGAAGAGGAAGTCCAAGAAGGAGCCCCGGGAGGAGCTGCAGGAGGTGGAGGAGCACATGATGGAGATGAGGCTGCGGGAGTCCCCGGAGAAGTTCTCCACTGCTCTGCTGCAGCTGGGGCTGAAGTACCTCTTTGTCCTTGGGACACAGGTACGGGCAGAGGCTGTGGGGAAGGCTGTCCAAGAGGAAACTGGTGTGCTGTGACAACTGTGGGGCACTCTGATGAGAGAAGGGGGTCAGCCAGGGCACAGACAGGCCCAGGGGTGATACATCTGGTTGGAAGTGGAAGAGGTCCTCTTCTCAGCCGTGCCATTTGCTCTGTGCTTTGGGAAGGTCTCCAGCACAGAAGCCACAGTACAGATTAGGCTGCTTTTCAGCAGCCAGAGTGGCAACGTCTGTTCAGAAACTACAGGGTTGTAATCCTGCTCCCTGTCTTTCCGACCATGCCTATCTGTTTTGCGTCAGCTCTGGTTTTCATCTGATCCTGTGCTGTGGTAATACAGGGAGCTAAACACCAGAAGTTTAATCCCGTGAAAGAAGCAAATAGCTTTCTGGGGTTTAGCCCTTCAAATCATTCTGTGTGGTCAAACCAGAGACAGTGCAAGGGAGGGGGCAGGCCCTGCAGCAGGAGAGCAGGAGTGCCTCTCAGTGAAACATAAGGTCAGGTTAGCCACAGTGCGAGCCCTCCTCTGTGCTGTCCCAGCCTGGCTCCAGGAGGGCCCCTGCATGTACCCCAAGCTGCTTGTGTTTCCTGACTTGAGGACGCAATGGAAAGGAATCCTCTTTGAGATGCTTATTGCTGGCATGCGCTGTACCAGCCTCTCAGGTGTGTGCAGTTTAGTACCACCTTCAGATGTGAACCTCATGCCCAGGAGGTCTCTCCAGAGTTGCTTGTAACTTGTTTTTCCTGATCTCCCCCACAGCTTCTGGCCTGTGTTTGTGCAGCTATGATCCTCAGGAGGCACCTCATGGTCTGGAAGGTCTTTGCCCCAAAGTAAGTCCCAGGAGTTGCTCTGATGCTGGGTTAGGGCTCATATCCCTTTCCTCTTGACTAGAGTTCATTGACAGTAATGTTGGAAGAGACCCCATGATTGATTTTCCAACTTCTTACCTAGCAGAGGCTATAGGAACTGTCCTTAGCTAATTCCTGCTTCAAGTTCAGAAGCTGGACTTGAGCTAGAGCCTAGAAATTTCTCCTTATCTTGATTTCCAAGAAGACACAGAGCCCACCTGAAACCTAAGAATATTCAGGGCAGGTAAGGATACCAGACCAGAAATGGTAAACCCAGAAAAGGTAAACTAGCAAACCTTTGGGCTAATAGGAGTGTGGGGTGGCCGTGGCCTCCGAAGGATTCAATATCCCACCTGGGTGTTGTCCTGAACGGCCTCTAAACCAGAGGTGTGCTTGGCTTCCAGGTCGCAGGCAGCAGCTGCTGGGGTGCTACCAGCCTCTCAGTGTCAGGAAAATCAGTCTGCTGGGAGTGAGGGCAGCAGCCTGTCTTTGCGGACATGCTGGCTGTGATGTCCTTACTGTGTCTGTTGTGCCTGCAGGTTCCTCTTTGAGTCACTGGGCTTCGTGGTGAGCAGCATCTGCCTCCTGCTGGGGATCTCCCTGGTGATGCGTGTGGACTGTGCCGTCAGCACCTGGTTCAGCCAGCTTCAGCTCAGGTAGCGTCTGAGATGTGGGGAACCCAACCTGCTCGTCGGCTGAGGCTGTGGTTGTCTCCCTGGCCCCCTGGTGCTGGGGGAGCTACACAAGCCACCAGCAGTGAGTGCCTGCTGACAGCGGTTGGGGATTACCCCCAGCTCCCTGCCTCAGTGCTGCCCAAAAGGACCGGAGCCAACTGTTCCCCGCTCATTGCGATGGTGTTTCTCAGCAGTGGAGGTCAGAGCTCTCGCTGGGTGGCTGTTGGCAGCGGGAAGAGTCTGCTGCAGGAGCCCAAGAAGCAAGAGTCCTGAAGTGCTCCTCTGGAGAAACACCAACTGGGGTTCTTGCTGCTACTTTCCTGACAACTGTCCCCACTGTGCAGCTGGTCGGCTTCAGTGGCCAGCAAGGTGCCACCTTGCCTGTGCAGAGACAGTGACTCATGGGAAGGGGCCAGCTGAGGAGGGGAGGGCAGGGAGAGAGGAGAAGAAAGGTCCTGCAGCCTCCACTTGTCTTCGTGTGCTCAGTTTTCCCACTGGAATCAAAGTGCACGTGGTTACGCATACAGATGGTTCCTGGGGTCTCGGTGGCAGCTGCTCCTCTGTAAAGTCAGTTGGTTGCTGTGTAGCGAGGCCCCTCTTCCCCTACACTCCCATTTTCCTGGTCTTCCTCAGCCCTGCAAAGGGCAGCGGGGAGCACTCTGGGCTGCCTTGTACAGCCTGAAGCAGGCTTAGCTTGTTGGGCAGGTGGGCGCAGGGAGAACTGTGTCCATGACCAAGAAATTCTCCACTTGGGGTCAGCCTGTCAGTGTCCCCTTGGGCTGGGCTGTAGCAACTGAGGCTCCCGATCTCTTCCTGAGCGTGTGCTGCCAGATGCTGGCTCTTGATTGTGAACGGTTGAGATGCAGAAGGTTGAGATGCAGCAGGATGTAGTGACAGAGCATTGGCTCATCCCCATATTGGGTCTGGTCAGGAGGAAAGGGGAGTCTGGAGTAGCTGTCCCAGCTGCAGGAGTGGCCTTGGGTGTGAGCTCTGGTGTGTGGAAAGAGCTGCTTGAAACCCCTGCACAGGGAACAGCTCTTCTGGGAGGTGGCTTAACTCACTGGTGTCTGTGTATGAGCTGGGGGTTTTGTCACCTTGAAGGGTCCCCAGGCACTGCAGCCGATGGCATCTGTGATCCCATATTTGGTGCTTATTTCCCTCTTGACCTTGGGCTTCTGTGTGGGACTTCATGCCACAAGTGAGCTACCCCAAACCTGCCCTTGACTGCTCACAGTCAGGAGACATCGTTTTTCTTTCTCTATGGGCAGAGGTAGAGGACAGTGACCATAGTGCCTGGCCACATCCCAGCTACATTTTCCGTGCAGTTTCGATGGCAGCTGGGATTTCTTACTGCCCTGAACCACTATGTGGCATAACTTGGTGCTATGAAACCTTTAGTCTCTTTCCTCTCTCAAAAGAGCTGAGGATGGCTTGCCTGGGATTCCTGTGTTGATGTTTTTGTTCTAATCCCATTTGTTTTCTGACTCATGCATCATGAGTGCCCCTGTTTGAGTTCCTCACTGCAGACTGATAGCTTAACTCCAAGCTTTTCCTCTCGTCTGCCCTAGAGAGTCCCGGGGAAAGTGTTTTGTCACCCCTCTCATTGCTTCAGTTCTTGCCATTATGCCCAAGTGCCCGGTCGCTGTGGAAAATGAGGGCAGGTTTAGGTTTGTATTTTTCTCCTGAAAAATGCTGTCTTGGGTGTTAGGGTGTGGTTCTAGGAAGGCTTAGACTGCTCTAATCTTGGTTTTTCATTGCCTGGCCTCCTCCTGACCTGCTGGCTGTGCTCTCCCACCTCAGCCTCACATCTCCCTTGCCCTGTGGGCTTGTCCTGCTTAATTTCACCTGACACAACCAGGGACTGGTTTGTAGCTGGCATGACTCCCTGGGCTGCCTCACCGCCTGGGTGCACACACACCAGTACTAGTGCAAGGCAAGGGGTAGCAGCATGCAGCGGGGAAGCTGGAGGGGACAGGAACGCATCCGCTCACAAGTAGATGGCCTTAAGCAGCCTCACCTTTAAAAACAGGCTATTTGCTGTATACTGTGAGCCCTTGGTGTCCATATGGTTCTCGGTGCTGAGGGGGCCATGCTGATGGGTGAGGGATGCGTATGAGTGGAGAGGAGGAAAGGGATGGAGGTAGCAGCTACCCAGTGAATATTCATTTAATGTGAAGTTAGTCCAGATAACATGTTGCTAAGCCTCAAGGCTGAAGCCCAAATAGCTCTTGTAACCTCATAACCTGGTCAGGAGCTTGCTGCCCAAATGTATGTGTGCTGGCAGAAATCCTTATAGCCACTAATGCTGTTGAACTGGCCCCTGACGTCCCTGCAGCTGCCACCCAGGCCCCTGGGCCTCCTTCTCTCCGACCTCTGGGACTAGTTCCTCTTTCCACGGTCACTGTAATGCTGCTGAGCCTTGCTGTGCCCATTGGTGGTGATCAGAACGCTCAGCTGGCACTTGGGCATCCTCTCCTCATCCCTCCATATCACCCCTCTTGCCTTCCTGCTGGGGCTGTAGGCTCACAGCCCCAGGAGGCCAGGGCAGAGCAGAGGGGACAGCAGAGCTGCGACGCCATAAAAACACGCACATTTATCTCACCGGAGACTAAACAAAACTTGCAGTAACCAAGCTGCAAGTACGTTCTTGTCACTGCAGAGATGCCAAGGATTGCTAGCTGCTCGGCTAAGGCAGACTGGCCATGACACCAAAGAATTCAGATTCCAGAAGACGAGTTTTCCAAGGGCAGGAGATGCTCTTGCTTTCTTTCATTGACTTTTTTAGTCTTTGCAAGCCTTCCCCAGCTGCCCTCAAGCCGATTGTTTGGCTGCCGTTCTCCTCAGTGTACGGGGGGTGACAGAGTTGGCGACCTTGGAAGCAGGACATACGGCTGGTGCTAGAGAAGACATGGCTATGTTTGCTGATTTAAAACCGCAAGCAGTGTCTGGAGGAAGGTTCCCACTGGTCCAAACAAGCTCTTTGGGAAACCTGGCATGCTGGGGGAACAGGCTCTGCCCTACATCCTCCCGCTGAGGTTGTCACTGGAGGCTGCTGGGTCTCTCCTGGAGCTTTTATCTGGTCCCTGTGGCAGTTACTCCAAGCAGTTTGTCCCCATGTCCCTTGGCTGAGCATGAGAGGGGATGTGTCATCCTTGGCATGCTCAGCAGAGCAGTTTCCATCCTGCACATGGCAAAGCTGCTGCGCCTTGGGCTTTTGCAAGCCTTGTGTGTGTGCTCCTTGGCAGGGCTCCTGCCCAGCACCCTGCCCCTCTGGGCAGGGGGAGAGCTCTGCTGGGAAACTTCCCTGGCTCAGGCTGGCAGCAGGACGGTGTATCCGTGGTCCTGGCATGGGGCAGGGCTGGAATTGTGTCTCATTTGTGCCGCCTGGAAAACAGCGTCCAAAAGCTGCCACCGCTGTGGAAGGTTGTGGCTGTTTGGAGCCTCTCCCTGCCCTGATCCCTGGGGCTGGTACTGCCCACGTGGCCATCCTGAGGGCTGGCACTGCTGTGGGGAGGCCAGGGCTCCGTGTCTGTCGATTCCTGTGCCCGTTCCTCCATCCCATCGCTCTATGTTCTTCCCTCGACACTTCAGGCCGCTTGCTATGCCAAGGCAACGGTCATGTTCTGCCCTCCCCGAGCTCTGACTCGCCTCACCGTGCGGCTTGGAGTGAGATTGTTGCTTTTATGTTTTGTTATTAATCTCTCTGTGCCTCAGTGCCCCATGTGGGGGAAAAAAAAAAAAAAGGGGATGGACCCAGTTCTGGAAAGCAATTTGGGAGCTCTGCATGCAGTGTGGTGCTATGCTTTCCTGGGTGTTTCTACATATCTAGCCGTTAATGCTTTCGTTCCCATTCAGCAGCTGCACCGGGAAGGTGGAAGTGATGCTTGAATCTCTGCGAGGAAGTAGAATCTTTTTTCCTTAAAAAAAAAAAAAACACAAAAAAAAAAACCCCGAAACAAAACCCAAACCAGTTGGCAGCACTTACTCACCCGACGGCTTCGGCTCGGGACCGCTGTGGTCCTAGGGGCTGGCGCTTGCAGCGCTGGGCTACTGCTGATCCACCTCACCGGGGGCCGCGCCGCGCCCAGCGTGCGGGAGGCAGCTGGGGAGGGGTCGCTTCGTTATTAAATGACTTCATTAATTAATCGGGGCGGGGGGGGGGGAGATTTGCCGTCCGCGGGTGGCGCGGGGCTCGGGGCAGCTGCGAAACAGATGTCTGCAAATAAAGCCGTGAGATCCAGGCCAGGCGGTGGTCGTCTCCTCCTTCGCGCCGCGGGTTCGGGACCACCCCCCCTCCCCGCCCCGGGTGCCCCCGCGGCGGCCGGTGGTGTCGCCAGGCGCGGAAGTTTGTCCCTCCTCGGCCGCCGCCTTTCTGGCGGGAGGGTGGCCGGCTCCGCCCCCTTCCCCCACGCTTGGCTGTTGCCTTGGAAACAGCCGCTTCCGGCCTGTGCCGCCCGCCAATCGCGGCTGCGGAGAGGCGGGCGCCGGCCAATCGGCGGGAAGGCGAGAGGAGAGCGGCGCGCGCGGGCTGCTGGCGGCAGAGGCGGCGGCCATGAAGCGGCGCCGCGGGGCGGCTCCGGAGCCGGGCTGCCTGCGGGCCTGGACCGCCGAGAGCCAGGCCCTGGCCAGCCGCTGGCGGGTGCGAAGGATCCCCTCTCCCTGAGCTCCGGGGGCTGCCCTTCCTGGGATCGCGTGGCCTCCGGTGCCTGCTGCCGTGAGAACGCGGCCGCCGGGGGCTAGGCCGCAACCCACCCGCCGGCCTCGGGGCGGGAGGGGAAGGGGTGCTGCCGTGCGGGTCTGCCCTGTCGCCACAGGCCGGCGGGTGAGTGTCTGTCTCCCTTGCAGGCGGCGCTGTGCTCGGGGCCCAGCGGAGCGGCAGCGCGGGAGGTGCGACAGCAGCGAGGCAGCTTCGGGGAGCTGCTCCTGAGGATGCAGGGTGAGTGGCGGCCCGGTCGGCCGGAGCCGCCCTGCCCCGCGCCTTGCCTTCACCCTCCCTCCCGCTGCCGTCCCGGTCCCGTGGAAGCACCGGTTCCCAGGCACCGGCGTTCGCCGGGCTGCAGCTCAGCTAGAAACAAACTTCTAAAGGGGGGATGGGGAACCACGTTCCCCGCTGCCCTAAGCTGACCTGGGCCTGCCAAGGGATTAAGACCCAGCCCCAACTTCTACCTAATCTTGTTGGGGGATGTGTGCAGAGCTTTGGGGCTTCTGGAAAAATGAGGCAACCTTTGTCCTGGAAAGCTGTGGAAGTGGCTCCCTGCCACACTGTGGCATAGAGGAAGCCTGATGCAAGGGAGAGGGATACAGGGTGGGAAACCTGTGCAAAAGGGTGGATGTGCATCGGAAGACAGATGCTTTCTTGGGAGAGCTGAAGGGTCTTAGTTCTGGAGAACTGTAGTGCCTGGATAGCTGGGGAATGGATGTCTAAAGCAGTGTCGGCACCTGGAGAGGTGACACCTGCCATCTCTCTAGATACTGCAGCTCCCCAGCTGTCAAATCTCACCACAACAACAACAAAAAGTACTTGCCAGGACACTTCTGTTGTCACACAGCCAGGTGATGACACCTTAGCATGGATGGTTGTTGGGTTTTTCCTAGCCAGTTTAATTTCTTGTTGGGTTGGTTGTGATCACAGGGCTGCCAGCTGCCCTCCCTGCCCTGCCTCTGGAGCTTACTGTCCTCTACAACTCCCTGCTTTTTACTATGGGAGCATCTGACTCTGCAGTCGAAGGAGAAGCAGAAGGAATACGCCAGGGGCTCCTCAGGGGTAAGGAGATTGTTCTCTGTGCTTTGGAGATGTGCGGTGGCTGGCTGGAGGTGGAGGGCTGTGAGCAGGGAAGCCTGGCTCTGCCAGGAAGGGCAGGAGGTGGGGCAGCTTGTGGCCAGGGACAGTGCACAGCTGCCTGCCTGTCTGCCTGCTGCTGCCTGCAGGGATGGGCTGGAGGTTTTAAGGGAAACTTAAGAGTTTTCAAGGCATAATGTGCCAAGTTTCTAGCAAAGTTTCAGCGACGGTAGAAACTGAGTGTTTTCTTTAATTGTGGTGTGCTGGCTTCAAAGAAAAGTCACTGAAATAGGCTGCAGGTCAGAGGGGGATTTGTCGTGTTGGCACTTGATTGCCTGGGGGCAAGTGATCTCAGGAGGAGATAGTTCTGGAGTGATCTCAGGAGTCATAGTTCTGAAACGTGTGCTGTCTCCTGAGCTGTTAACTGCACTGTCTGAGAGTTTCCATGCTGCTGAGGCTAAGCCTGTAAGCCCATTCCTTCCCTCGCCAGCAGGAGCCCATGCTTGCTTGAGGCCTTCTCTCCCTCTTGGGAGGGTGCCTGTTATAGGGCACCAACCTGTTTTCTCCTGCCTGGGGGTCTTTTGTTTGTTTTTTCAGTTCTGGAGGCTTGTGGGGCCTGTGGGCAGGACCTTAGCACTGAGGAGCTGTGGCAGAAGGTGCTGCAGGAGGTAACTGTGGAGGAGCTACAGGCACCTTTGCACCGACTGGGGGCCCTGCAAGCTGCATGGTGGCTGGCAGCCAGCCGCCCAGGAAGCACCGCTGGCCTCTTCCGGCTCCTGAGCAACGCTGAGGTAACTGGGCATGGGCGGATGCTGCGCAGCTCCCAGTTACCTGCACCGGAGTATCTGTGGAGATAAAAATACCCACAAGTTTGCTAAAGGAGGCAGAGCTGGCATAAATACTGTGTTTGTCATAAACCCCACTCTGCAAAATGTTGCTGTGGTATTTGGAGACCTGAAGCCGTCAGTGCTGCCCAGTCAGCATGAGTAATCCTCTCGCTGGCATCCCAGCATAGCCTCATGGCCCTGAGTGCCTTAATGAGTCCCAGAATATCTCCTGCCTGTTGGGGCCCTGGGACCTCAAGGCATGAGACAGGAGACTTTGGCAGGCTGGAAGGGGGCTGCAGGTGGACTCGCAGACTCTGTAGGGAGTGGGATGCAGAGGAACCTTCCCTGCTGATTGTGAGGCTGCAGAGGGGTCCTGCCTTTTCGAATGCCCTCCAACAGGACTTGGCCTTGCCAGGAGCCCCTCAAGGTGCACCTTGCCCTGGGGTGGGGAGGTGCTGTCCTGGGCCAGGCAGGAATCACTGCAGTGAGTGGGTTGCAGTTGAAGTGAGGGGGTGGTAGGACACTGCTCCCCAGCATAGAGAGTGCTGTTGAAGGGTTTGGTGAGACCTCTGTTTCCCTGTGTCCTGGGATCAGGGTTTCCTGCTTACCATCAGCATTCCCTGCTCTCTCTCTGTGTATTCACAGGACCAGGGGAGAGCTCGCTGCAGCGAGGGGGAGAACGAGCTCCTCTCCCTGCTCAAGGCATGGCAAGCACCTGCTGAGGGGGCTTCCCTGCCCCTAGTACAGAGCACCGAGGACTTGAAAGAGATCCTCTGCACTGCAGCAGCCTTCCTGCAAGGTTTGTGTGGAGGAGGTACTCATGCCAGCACAGCCTCCCGCTGCTCTCCCGTCCCAGGGACCCCTCTCCCTGCCCTTACCCTGGTTTCTCTTCCCAAGCAAACCAGCCCTTGGGGTTTTCTGGGCTTTTCCTTTGGAAAAGGACCTGGGCTGAGCCTCTGGGTCTCAGCTTTGCTGTTCTGTATCCAAAGAGCTTCTCTGCTTTTTCCCCAGCTAAGCTGTTCTCCCCACTGTCACAGGGTTCCTCTGCCTGTCTGTGGCTTTAGGTAGGTGTCTGGGCCCTGCAGTGATCTTATATAGAGCGGAAGGATGGCAGGGGGCTTATGAGTATTTTCCTTTCTTCTGCCTGTCTTCTGGCACTTGCCTTGTTGCAAGAACATTGTTCCTGTCCTATTATGGTGCTGCGGGAGCCACGCAAAGCTGTTGTGCAACTTTGTAGCCTGGTGTCACAGCAGGTGATTGATCTCATCTGACTGCTGCATTCTGTCCCGCTCATGGTTTTCCCTTACTCACTGTCTTGACAACCCCAGCAGCTCCGGGGGCAGTCAGTGCTGCCTTGCTGTTCCAGCAAGGAGGGAGGGCAGGAGCTCCTGCCCACAGACCTCTCAAAAGCCTCTAGGGTGGTGATAACACTTCCAGCGGGGAGGTGGCAGATGAGAATGTGATGCAGGCATGTGACAGCAGCCTCAGAGGGGAGCTTGAAATTAGGACTGAAAGAAAAGCCAATACCATTAGCCATAAATATTCATGAATTAACATCCCAAAGCATCCTGCTGGGAAATGGCCCAGATGTGCTGGAAAAAGTCCTTCTGATATTCTGAAGTGTGTGCTTCCGCGTCTGCACTGCTGTCCCTGTGGATGAACACACAGGTGGACCTGCCCAGCACCTACCTCTGCTCTTGTTCTGGGCCAAGGTGGGCGTCTTGGTATGTGGGCTTGGAAGCAACTATTATTTCTGCTAGAAGTTTCCATCGAGTGGCTTGTTCTCTTGCAACACCATCAAACCAAAGGCGGCAGCTTGGTGCCATCCTGCTGTGCATTGCTGGGTGCAGAGGGGATCAGGCAGGTCCCTATGGCACTGGGAAGAAAAGGGCACGTATGCTTGTGAGGCAGGAAGAGGAACCGCAGAGCTGAGATGCTGGGTCTGTCCTAGGGCTGCAGGAGCTGGAGGCTGGGAACTTCCCCACCGCTCTCTCCCTCCTTCAGGAGGCTGCAGGAGGATTCTGCTCCAAGAAGGTCCTGGCCCAGATCCACACCTGCCTCGCCTGCTGTGCTCAGCGAATGGTAATGGCCAGGCCTCTTCCCTGTCAGTTGGGAGAGGCAAAACACAGCCTAGAGTGGGTTGGGGAGGCTCAGGCTGGTATCCATGCTGCCTCTGTGTGGTCCTAGGCTGCTGCAGGAAGGTGAGGTCTTGAGCAGCAGTTGCCCTTGTCACCCCAGCCTCCTTGGAGAGCTGCAAAATCCAGGCAGGGATTTATCTGAGCACAAAGGGTTGCTGCAGAGAGAGAAGCTCAAAAACCAGCCTGAAGAGGGCTGCCTTTGGCTCAAGTGCTGCAGCGTTCGCTTAGCGGGGGTTGTTGGGAAGCAGAGCAGGGATCTGGATCCCACCAGACAGTCAAGATGTCCTTGCAACATGCACATCTTTCCACCCAACTAGGGCAAGCCTCAGACAGCCCTTCAGCACCTGAAACGTGCCCTCCAGGTAGACTTCCAGTGCCTTCCTGCCCTGTCCCATGCAGCAGCAGTGTACCACGAGCTGGGGGAGACCGAGGCGGAGCTGCAGGCCCTGGCTCTGCTCTACGAGGTTTGTCTGCTTACGGTAGTTCTTGGTTGATTTTTGCCCAGCAGAGGCTGCACAGAGCTTCAAGCACGCTTCTGCCTTCTGGGGGGCTGTTTGACCCTGGAGGGATGTCTTTAAAAGGCAGATTGTGGCTGGTGGGGGGGTTGTGCATTAGCTGTAGCAACCTTGGTCTGTCTGGCAGGAGCAGGTCAAAGCAGTAGACACAGAGTTAGCTCTTCAGCTGTTTGAAATCTGTAAGATACAAACACAACTCTGGAGAGGGGTCTCTCTCATTACAAATAGCCTAAGATCTGGTCTAACTAGGTCTGCAGCTGCAATGGGAGATGGTGTTCCAGGCAGCTCAGAGCACCTTGAACTGAAAACCTGAGAGGGACACACTGTCCCTGTGTGATCCTCGTTGCTCTTCCTGGAAGCGGCTGTGCTGTACTGCATGAGAACAGTGGGGCTGTGCTTGTGAAGTGCAGTGCTTCTGCTTGCCTGGCTCCGTTGCCACATGCCAGAAGTGGCAAGTGATTGCAGCTGCTCGGGACTTGAGCACCATTGTGTTGACCATATTTTCTGTTCCTTTTTCACAGGCTCTGGAAAAAACCCCTCCAGCAGCTGCTTCCTCTAGTCCGTATTTCCTAATCCGAACAGAGCTCCTTGTCCGCACGCCAATACTAGCTTCTCTTCTCCGCCATCGCCACTCCTCTGAAGTGAAGTATCTGCTGGCACAGCGGTGTCTCCAGGACGGGAGGTAACAGTGCCTCTGGTCTGCTTGCAACACACTGCTTGTTTGGGCTCTGCTGTTTTCTCTGTGCTCCTGGAAGTCATCCAGTTTGGTATTGCTGTTGTAGGTCTGCTCAGATCTTGAGTATCACGACCAGAGCAAGTGTGGTGCAGAGCAGAGGAAGAGCCTGTGGGCTGGCAATCCAGGTTCCACCTGGCTGCTGGCACTTCTTGGGGTCCCCCTGCTCCTCCCATCATGTGTCCTGTTATTCTTGCAGGGTGGATGATGCAGTGGAACATTATCTGGATTTTCTGGCTCTGCTTCAGGAGGGGCTGCAGCAGCAGGTGGGTGTCTTGGTGAAGAGCTCCCTTGATGACTCAGTAGATGAGGTTTGCGTGCCTGTGCTGAGGCCTTGGCCTGGGAGTCACCCCTGGACTCCAGGTTTTGGTGTCTAGTTTGAGATGTAAAGGAAACGAGCTGGGGGCTGGCACCTCTGACCTGTGGCATGTCTGCCTTTGGATTCACACCAGAGACCACTCCCCACTGCTATTTGGAGAAACAGCTTTCCCTTCCTTGCGGGGAGCAGCTGTTGGCCTGGTTTTGGATGTCCTTCACTTCAAGAATAGGGATTTGCCACCTTGACTCTGCTGAGCTGTTAGTGCTTCATGGCTTCTGCCTTCTCTGACAGGCTCCTGTGTCTGTGGGAGTGGGTCTGAGCTTTGCTGGGCAGCAGCCCCAGGTTCCCAGTAAGCACAGGATCATTCTGTTTGGCGAGGTGCCCAGCAGTTCTGCATCTGAGCACTGCCACCACTCTTGCTCCTCAGGTGCCCCTAGGTGGTGGCTCAGTTCTGCCCAGGATCCCCGAGGTGTTCCTGGAAGCAGCATCTGCCTTGGAGCAGGCCGGGAGGCACCAGGATGCCATAACCATGTGCGAGGAGGTCATCAGCCGAACAACTGACCTGATCCCACGGATGTTACGAGTGGAGGATAGGCTGGAGCAGCCAGAGTCCCCATTGCCAGGGGCAGGGCTGGCGGGTGGACTCCTGTCCCAGAAGAAGGAGAGTCTGTGCTGCCTGGCCTGGAGAGCAGCTGGATACCTGCACCAGGGCTGGGCGTGGGCCAAGCTGGGCGAGAGCAAGGAGGCCATAACGCAGTTCAGCAGGTGACGGAGCCTTGCTGGGAGAAGGGCCCTGCCCAGCAAGCTGCAATGGCTGGTGGGCGCCAGAGCAGGGCACAGGGTGGCAGGGGGCCCAGCCTGACAATGTCCGGCTGATTTCCCAACCCGGGGGTGGTACCGAAGCTCCTCTGTCCTCCCACCCACAGGTGCCTCGGCGATCTCTTGCGAGTCCAGCTTTATGGGTCTGGCCTTGAACTGACAGGTAGGGTGCTGCACAGCTGGGACCTGCGCAGGGCCTGGCTGGGTTGGGATCTGAGTGGCTTGGCAGGAGCAAGGTGCCAGGTCCAGCCTCACCTCTGGCAGGAGGCGCTTGTCCCAGCGTGCTGAGCTCTGCGCCACACTGGAGCCTCTGAAAGGACTGGCTGGTTTGGCTGGAGCAGGGTTTGCCCTTGGCTCTGCCTCCTTCCCTGCTGTCTAGGTGACAGTTAAATGGGTTGTGAACTGGGATGCTTCTCAAATCCAGATTTCAGGGAAGAGATCCCTACCAGTTGCGCAGATGGGCAGGCCAGGCTGCTGCCAAGGTCACTACTGTTCACCAGAGCTGTGTAACGTACCATGCTCTTGGTGTTCTTCGCTCTCACCCTCTGGCCTCTCCCAGCCTGGCGGAGAGGCTGAGATCTGCCATGGCAGGGTTTGGGGAGCTGGAAAATGAGCAACCCAAGTAAACATTCAGCCTATCCTGACTGCTAACATGGCTTGGCCTGCTGGGACGAGGGAGGGAGTGTCTGAAGGATGATCTCTCCAGGTCCTTGTGTCTTCCTGTGCCAGAGAGTCTCCTGCCAGAAGTAGAAGTGCTCCAAAAGATCAGGTTGCTTGCTCTCATTGGGAGAGGTGCACAGTTCCTGGAGCTGGGAAGGCACAAGGAAGCCTTGTTGGATTTCCAGCACAGTTTGCAGATCTCACCAGGTGAGAGGCTCATTTTGGTGAGGAACAGAGGGGACTTCACCAAATTTGTCCTGGGCTGCTTTGCTGTCTTCAACAGAAAGGTCTTATGCTTTAGACCATGCTTATTTGGGTATTGAGGACTACAGTAGGGCTACTAGCAAGTTACGTACTTGAGATGCTTCTCTGGGGTCTGGTTGTCTCACTGCCCTGGAGAAGCAAACCAAAGCTTTTGTCAGAGGAGTGTATCAGAACCCTGCCCACAACCTGTGCACCCTGAGACAGCTTGGAAATTCATCTTCTTCCTGCTCAAGCCCCAGCCTCGTACAAGCCAGCTTTCTCCCAGAGGATCTGCTTCCCAGAAGAGCAGCTGGACTCTCGCCTCATCCTAGGAAGCAGCATGTTCATGCCTGGCAGTCCAGAGGCCCGTTGGGGGAGAGGGAAGCGGAGCAGGGAGCCATACATGTCCTGAGCACAGCCAAGGCAGGGCTAGTGCTGCTCCCAGGGGTGACCCTGTTCAGCGCTCCAGCTGTGCTGACATGCCGCAGGGGTGTGAGCGTCACCAGGATCTGCCAAACCTGCCAGTCCCAATCCTGACCGAGGCTCCCTCCCTTCAGGGGTGCAGACCTGCCTGCAAGGAAAACACCAACCTGTGTCCAGACAGAGGCGTGGCTAGCTGCGCCACAGGGCTGATGCCATCTGCCTTGGCTGCCAGCCCCAGAGTTAATTAGAGCCTCTGACACAACCAGGACAGTCTCCTCCCCATTACACCACCTCTCCTCACACTCGCCTCCCTCGTCTGGCTCCCAAGCTGCTTTTGCAACGCCCTGCAACCCACAGCAGTGCTGAGGGCCTGCCCTTCCCCTGCTAAGGGCTGAATTCCCCTTTGTGTCTTGCAGGTGACCCAGCCGCTGCCTCCTACCTGGTGCAGGCCCTGTGGAAACTGAACCGAAAGCAGGAGGCGGCAGCTCACTGGCAGAAGTTCTCCCGGAGCACCCCTGGGGAGGATGGGCAGCAGGAAGGGCAGGGAAGGTGTGTAGAGGGGTGGGTGGGATCTCAGCTGGCCTCGCGGGAGCTCCGGCAGCGCAGCCCATGTTTCAGGCCGTGCAGGCAGTTTAGTTCAGCTCCTGCTAGCCTGCCCCCGCAGCTCAGATGCCTCTGAGGAGCTTCCCCCCACGCCTGCTCTGAGGGACCATGGGCTGTGGCTCTGCAGGGACCCCCCCCGGGTCACAAAAGAGCTGACACGGAGCCAAACGGGAGGGCAGAGGCTGGGGGCAGAGTGGGGGGCTCTGTGCAGGGCCCGCGGAGTGAACTTCCCAGTCAGACCATGGCAAGGGAATGCCGCAGTCCCTGCTGCTGCAACGCTCCCTTCTCTTTCAGGCCCTTCCCTTTGTACCTGGTTTCATGTCTGAAGCAGGTGAAGTTCCCAGGCCATGAATCTCTTGACAGAAGCATACGGGATTACCTCGGGACCACAAGTCAGGACCCCTCGAGCTAACCCAGTCAGTCTCCCCGTCCCCACCTGCTGAAGTCTCCCCGCATCAGGCTGGCAGGAGGCTTCTAAGGATTCCTCCAAGCAGCATTACGCTTGGATAAAGCTGGATTCCCAAAGGACTGAAACAGAACAGACCTCCATTTCTAATAACAGCCTGGACTCCACTTAGTTTAAGTTTTACTGTGCCCTTTTTTCAGAGCAAACCTTTGCAGTCATGGCCTTGATGCTGCCCAGAGCTGCCATGAACCTGTGGGCTCACGCCCTGGGCAGGGGGGAGATCAAGGGCGGAGGTGCTGGTGGGGGAGCTGGGTGGTCTCATTAAGCAGAGGGGTGTTGTACCCGTGCTTTGTACTCTGGTTTTTGACTCGGCCACTGTAGTTTGGAGCCTGGAAAAGTGGTTTTGGCTGGAGCAGGCAGCTCTGAGGCCTGACCTCTGCTGTGCTGTACAAGCCAAGGATGGCGGCAGGGTCTCTGTGCCAACCCCATGGCTCCAGGGCCCTCCTGTGCCGGGCACACAGGCTGCCGCCCGGAGTGTGGCACAGCTAATTTTGGGCGATGGAGGTCTCACGACTGTGTTAAGCTGAGCCTTGGGCAAGTCTTGCCTCCAAGCGGGAAGGAAGGGGTGGGAGCGGCCAGGCCGAGGGCGAGGCGGGAGAGGAAACGGGAGGCGACAAAGCCGGGGAGACGCGTGAGAGGCCATGGGGGGCTCCGAGCGGGCTTGGCCCGGCAGCTCCTCCGCCGTGACACCGCTCGGCTCCGGCCCCAAGGAAACGCCACCTGGGTGGGGAGGCGAACGGACTGGGAACCGAGGCGTGGAGCGCAGCGGGCCGTCCGGCCGGGCCCTGCCCGAAGAAATCAGCCAGGGAAGAAGTCAATCAAAAGCCCCAAGCATCGATAAATGGGAACAGGGGGCGTGCGGGGCCCGGGGCGCAGGGACGCCCCCCCCGCCCGCGCTGCCCGAGCCCCGCCGGCTGCGCCCCGGCCCGCTCCCCGAGCACCCGCCTCCCGCCCCTTCCGATTGGCTGCAGCCCTGCCGCCCGTTTCCCTTCCTTCGGGCGCTAGCCAATCGCGAGTCGAGGCTAACCCGGATGGCTGTGGGGGCGGGACTTCCCCCCCGGATTTTCCCATTGGTGGATTTTTGCCATTGGCTGCCCGGCCCGTGTTGCCCGGTAGAACAGCCACGGCAGGGCCGGCGCTGCGATTGGCTGACGGGTCTTGCGCTTGGCTCGTGACGATCGGGAAGGGAAATGGAGAGGGGCGGGGCGGAGGAGCGAAAGCGCCCGTTCTTTTTCTTACCTCGTCCTCCCGCTTCCGCACCTCCCATTGGCTGAGGCGCTGGCCGGGCGGAATTTCCAATTGGTCAGCGCACACTGTTGCTAGGCAGGCGAGGCGGCGCGGGGCGGAGCTTCCCCTTCCGATGAGTCGGCTCTGAGGTTCAGTCAGCGCGAAGCGCCCCGGCCCGCCGCCGCCAGCCTGCCCGAGACCCGCCGCCCGCCGCTGCCTCCCGCCCTGAGGAGTCGCCGCCGCCCGCCTCCCCTCGCCCCTTCCCCCCCCCAGCGCCATGGCCTCAGGATCCGAGTAAGTGTGGGCCGCCCGCCGGCAGGCCGCGGCCTAGGCCCTGCCTCGGCGGCGCTGGGCCCGGCCCGGCCTAGCCCGCCTTACCTCGCCGCGGCGCGGCCAGGGCCGGGCCCGGGCGGCGGGCCCGATCTGTCCCCCGATCCCGCTGTGTCATGCAGGCCCTGAGGAGGCGGAGGCGGTGTTGGAGGGGGGATGGGCCGCTCCCTGCGCGCCGCCCCCCCCCGCCCCCCCCCCCCCCCCCGGCCGGGCCCCCCCGGGAAGTGTCGAGTCATGGCGGGGGGGACGAGGCCTGGCCGGGCCGGGCCTCCCGCTGGGCCCCGGCTGTGCCCCCACCCGGGGCCGCCTGCCTGCCGTGCCCTGGCGTGGCCTGGGGCCGTCCCGCCTGGGCTAGGCCTCAGCCAGGGAGGGCTTTGTCTTCCAGGCCCCGGAGCGGCTGGCGGGGCAGCGAGGAGGGAAGAGGCACGTCCCGGCCTCCTCCCCGCAGCGGCCCTCGAGCCGGGGCTAGCAAGTGACTTGGCATTAGTAGAGGCAGACATGTTGCGCCGGGCTGGCCTCTGTGGCAGCTGAGGCAATCGGCTGTATTTTTGTCCCTCGTGTCTTGCCTCACTCTGTTTTCAGTGCCAGGCTGAGGATCATCTTCCGTACTCCTAAAAAATGAGTTGAGTAGTAGTGGTTGCTCAGCTCCCAGCCCACGTGCACATGCCACTCTGTTGCCCCTTGAGAGGAGTGAAAGTAGAACCTAAAGATTAATTTCCCAAATCCAGCAATACTTGATGTGACTTTTTGGCATTGCCAGAGCCACTTTTGGTCCCTTTAGTGTCCATTGCTTACGTTCTCCTTTCCTTTTGCAACTCCTGAAATTCAGATTTGCTCGGTCCTACTGAGTCAGTTCCAGCAAGGTGTGCCACAAATTTAGCATCCATGGTAGAGCTTGTGGTGGATGTGACGGTCTCAGAGGTGAATTTTGCAGCTGAGTGAGGTGAACAGTGTCTTTCAAAAGAAATTCCTACTTTAGCAAAGTTGTTCTCACCACAGAGGAATCAACAGAAGTTACTCTGCAACTGGAAACCAGTTACTTTTTAGTTGCCGTTTTTGGGTCAGTGCTGCTGGCAGCCATCTTGCTGAATTGAGCCTTAGCTAAGAGAGTGTGGTTTCTGAAGGGATTCTTGTTTTCATGTGCCTACCTGTCTGAAAGAGTGTTTGAGAGCTTTGCACCTTGAGCATGGGTATGAACTCACCACTTGGTTGTCATGGGCTGTTCCAGTAAGTGGCTGCAATCATCAGATACCTTGCTTGTTTGCTTCAAGGGATAAAATGTTTTATGGAATTTTTTTTTTTTTTTAACACCTACTAGTTCAGTTTGTAACATGGATGTTCAGGGTGATAAGAAACTGCTGACAGGTTTTAAGTTTCTGAAGCAAGTTCATGAGGATGTTGATAAAAAGGCATGCCAGCATGCAGAAGGCACGGCTGTTTTCACTTTCATTACTGCAGCTGGAATCAGTTTGAGTTGGTGCCTTTGCGCTGTATTTTTAGCACAGACTTTCAGGAACAACTTATTTCCTTAGTTAAAGAGGAGCTTTGGAGGTTTCTGGTTGTTTTCAGAAGAATTGCTAATTGGCAGTTACTTTTTCTGCTCTCGCTCTTCATACCATCCAGGATAATGCATAACCTCTGGGCGTTATCATACACTGAACAAGGGGAGCTCTGACACTCAGAAACAGATGCAGTGATCTAAGTTCTAAAACGTTGTGTCTCTCCCCCCTTTCCCTGTGTCAGATTGAGCTGTTGGACTGCTTTACAGAGAGAGAAAAGGGGCTAGGGATGGGAACCAGGAGCCTGTTATTTTGGTCTTCAGGGCTAGTGCAGATTTGCTTCAATTTTATTGACGTCTTGCACTTCATATGCAAGTTTGGCCAAGTGCTGGGGATGATGGCCTCACTTCTGGCTTCTGTCTAGGGGCACGCTTGGTGCAGGCTTTGAATTTCCTTTTAGTTTCAAAACAGCTCTAAAGCTACGTTTTGTGTTCAGTTTATCTCTTTGTTGAGTCAGTGAAAGAAAGGAGTGAGAGGGAAAGTGTATGAGGGAGCTGACAAAAGGGGTGAGTAGGGGAGATGATCTAGAGGATTTGCACCAGGCTCTCTCTGATGGGGGAGCTCACTGAGGAGCTTTAAAAATTACTGAGGTTAGCTGTCTGCCCTGCCCTTTGCTGAAGTGGACCAGCGTGCGTAGGAAAGTTGGCAGGAGAAGCCCCAACCCATGCCTTAGGCTTTTCTGCTTGGTATTTTCAGCTCAGTCACTCTGATGCACAGATGTCGGGGCTTGTTTGAGCCTGGTTGAGGTGCACAGACATATTTTGCTCCATCATCTCAGTTACAGGGTGAGGAACCCCCAGGAGAGGTGCAATGAGGGCAGATGGTGATGATAATACTCTAAATTGCTGCTGGAAGATGGGTAGTGCTTGTCTCTCGAAGTCCTTACCCTTGTCTGTAGGAGAAATGACATCACTCTCCACTGTAGCTGACAAGTAATTCCGTAGCACCTTTGTTTCTTTGCAGAACTGTCAGGTCAGATAATTGAAGCTGACCCCACACATTTAGATGCCTGCATGCTGTTTCTTGGAGACCGTTATTCCATTTTTAATGCCTCCAGGCTTTCCGATTGCTTTAAGTGCAGTAATGTACTGACAACATTGATCCAGCTCTCCCTTCTTACTTAGGAAACTGTAGATTCAGTTCTTCAGTACGAAAACTTTTCTCTTGCATTCAGCAGAACCAAGCGGACCTCTTGCTGTGCTCTTCAGCATTGCTCTGTGTCGAGAGGTATCTGAATTTTCTTCGTTTATTGATGATTTCAGTCCAAAAGCTACCACTTGCTGCCCAGTTCCTCCTTCATTCATTTCTGTCTTGTGTCCCAGACTGTTTTTTAGGCTGCACGGCAGTCTCTGTGTCCTGAGGGACAGCCCCTCAGTTTCAGCGACAGTTTATGTAGCCAAAGTCTGGCAGCAATTTCTTATCAAAAGCCTTTGGATCCACATCTCATGCGCAGAGGGGTATGAGTTACATTCGCAGTTTGAACAGTCTGAATAGGAGTATTGTTTCTTTCTGGTGTCGCTTAGCTCAAGTTTTAAAATCTACCTGCTAAATTAATTTCCAGTGTCCAGGAGATAATGCTGAGGCAAGGGCCTTAAAAGTAGGTTGTTTTTATCCACTCTTTTAACCACAAGATCCTGTCCGATCTTACAGTATATTGATTCAGTTTTCTTATTGCGCTCTCAGTTTTCCTGGAAATCCCAGACCTTTTAGGACTCTACCAAGACCGCGTTTTAGGTTGAAGATGGAATTAATGAGCTCCTTACAGCATGTATCCAGCAGCTTTCAGTGTGTCTTTTTGGGTTCAGAGGATGGATCTGTAACATCTCATGTGGTCATTGAAAGGGATGGGTGTCAATGTCTTACCTCTTGCACTCTGCAATGAAGAGAGGAAAGTGCAACTTTCCCAGTGCTGGCAGTCCTGGAAAGACATGTTTTACAACTCCTCCTTTTATTCACTTAATATAATGTTGTCTCTCATTTCCAGCACGTTCCCTGTGCTACCAGGGCTTATGTGAAGCTTGAAAACCTCTTTGAAACAAGCTGGCTGCCCTCATAGGCTTGCTTAGTATTGTTCCCCCTTATAAGTGTCTGAGAAAGGAGCCAATACCACAGAGTCTTGTCTTGTCTAAACCTCTGTCTTGAGGGCGTGGGGACCTTGGCTCACATCACACAGTGGGTATGTTACCCCTCCCTGATGGGCTTTCAAAAATCCAGTGAGCGTGTCAAGTGCCACACTGCTGCCATGCTCTGTGTTCGTGCTGTGTAGCTGCTTGCTCTGCCACTTCCACTAAAGGTTTGATTTCTTCTGGTTGTTTTGTCCCTAAAAGAGTGAAATGAAGCCGAGTGTATGGCTAACGCCATTGCCCATAAAGCTTCCTGCTCTTTGTCAGTGCTTGCTGATTGCTTAGGACAAAGACTTTATTGTCTTTGCTTTGTCATAATCAGACCAAACTGTGCAGTTTTCTATTCCTACTTCAGACATTAGCACATCTGGACTACTGTGAGAAAGTAGTCAGACACCCACCAAGGGAAGTTACGGCCGTCTGCCACTGTTGTGGCAGGCTGAGGTACAGCTTCCAAGAGCTCCTTGGGAATCAATTGGTTCAAATTCATACTACTTTCATAGAGTGAATTATTTGCAGTATTAGGCTTTGAAAGAAATTACTTAATCTGCCTTTCTTCCATTTCTTTGCTGTTGGATTTGCTCCATTTTGTCAAGGCTACCGAATTATCTCTCAAATTTCTTGTGGTGTAGAGGGAGGGCTGGAATTGCAGTGACTCCTGTGGAGGTATTACGGAAGGGTGCTTAGAAACACCCATTTTTCATGAGCACTTGAATATTTCTACTGGCTTGCTAGGTTTAACTAATAGACCTCGACAGGCTAAACTCTTACAACTCTTCCTGTCAGGGGAGCTGCAGCATTGTCTTTTAATACCCCTATTTATCTGGGATTTGACACCAAATAGACTTGAACTTTTGTTTCGGTGGCAGTGGTTACATGTGATTTCAGATGAGTCTGACTAATTCTTTTAGGCAAAACATCTTACAGTCAGCAACATCTCACAGACCACTTCTTTTCATAGATAGCTGTTTCCATTTGAGGCTAGTAAAGTAGTTATATTTACTGACAGAAAACATTGTGCTTTGAACTCCTGCACCTGGTGCCTGGGAAAAATGTTTTCCTTTGTTTTACAAACCAGTGTAATTTCTAAAGACAAGACAACAAAGAAACCTGTAGAAAATGGAGAGGAAAACTGGGGTGGCTGGAAAGGGGGCACCAGTATCACTCAGCCTCATAAATTCTGTTTTCTTTGCCAGTTCTAAAGCGGATGACTTATCGACTGCGATTCTGAAGCAGAAGAACAGGCCCAATCGGTTAATTGTTGATGAAGCCATCAATGAAGACAACAGTGTTGTGTCACTGTCCCAGGTGCGTTATCTATAAAAACAAAGCATTTAATCTGATAATTTGCAAGCTGTTGCTGTGTGTTAACTTGAAGTGTAACTTTGCAGCCTGAATCCAAGTATTTGTGTCAGAAGCTGCAGCTGAGCAAGAGAGGCTTGTTGTGTCTTGTTTCCGAATTCTCTTCCATGATAAAATGTGTTTTGGTTCTCAACTTACAAGGATTCAGTTGAGCTTGTGCCCTTAGCCTGGCTTCAGAATAGCTCTTGACCAGTGTAGTAGGAGCCTCTGTCCTTGTGGATTTAGTATATTGCTTCCGAGATGCAATTCTCCAGAGTCAAGTAGCTCTCCTTCAAATGCTTGAATTCTGATTTCATCAAAATCTTGTTCTAATGCTGCTTCTATTTACAGGCAAAAATGGACGAATTGCAGCTGTTCAGAGGAGACACTGTTCTGCTAAAAGGAAAGAAGAGGAGAGAAGCGGTCTGCATTGTTCTGTCAGATGATACCTGCTCAGATGAGAAGATTCGCATGAATAGGGTTGTTCGCAACAACCTGAGAGTGCGCCTGGGTGACGTGATCAGGTGAGGACTCATTTGCGAACTGTTGTGTATCCCTGGGCTGCCTAAATAATTTGTGTGCTGGCTCTGAATTAATGGAGTTGGTAGCAGAGGCAGGATCTGCAGGAGGTATTCTTATGTCTTCCAGAAGAGATCACAGAAATGTTTTCAAGTGCATGGCTTACACTGGGGATCTCCGTTAACTTTTGTGTGTGGTTCTGCCCATATGCATATTCAGATTAATACTAAAAAATGATGCTAAAGATTCTTGAAGTCTCTTCAGGACCTTTATGAGCCCAGGTTCTGTTATTCAATTGGGTGGTTCAGTTATCCCACTGTTTTCACAGTCATCGTCCCAAATTTACATTGTCAGGTGAGCTCGCAAATTTTTCTTGTCTAAATTTTTAATGTCTACGGTCAACACTGTAACTGACCTGGTAGTATCTGAGCTGCCCAATGGCAAACAGAAATTAAAACTTGCTAGAAATAAGTGAAAAAACATGAAGCAGTCAAATAACAAGATTAAAAATCCCTGAAAGATGTTCATAGTCTGATTTTTTTGTTATAAAAATGACTTGAAAATTAGGAATGCTTAAAAAGGTGTTGCAGGGGTTTTGTTGTACAACACTTGCAGATAGTATTGGGAAGGCATTGAAATATACATCTCAGTGCTTTCTGCCAGTCTGTGGATTTAAAATAAAGGTGAATCCTTACTTTAACCTGATGCAAGGTTACTGTTGGAGTCATTCCTAGTGTGACAGTTCAGCCTGTGCCCTCCCCTTCTCTGCTGGCACCGTGTCTGTAGTGATTGTCTTCCATATGCATTACTGATTGTCTTGGCTTTGTTGCAAGGGTCAGAGAATTTTCACACCTCTTGCCCTCAGAGTTTTTCTTGCTGATATTTAACTGCTTATTGTGGTACTTTCTGTGGCCTGGTTTCTGCCAAAATCCAGATTCATGCACTGATTGCTTCCTGCTTCTGGTCTGTCAACTGTTTTCCTTCTGGGACAAGCCTGTCTTTTTTGTTTACCCTTTCTGCTGTATCCTCTCTGTAAAGCATGTGATAAAAGAATATATTAAGAGTCTCTAACAGAAGTCATGTGTGAAAAGTTGCACGCTCAGCTGCAGTTCCACATAGGCTTTTCTTAGCTGGCAAAGACAGTTTGAGCTTTCTGCCACAGCTTGATACTCTGAGCTATTGCTACAGCAAGCTGTTGTGTTACGCTGCAAAATAATAACTATAGTGTTTATTTAAAAAGGGGGAAGGGGCCTTCAGACTTCAACCTAAACGTCAGCCTCCACAAAATGGGACTGACAGACACCTGGCTGCAAGCTGGTTACCCCTGGTTGGTACTGTGAGAGCCTTTGCTTGGAGTCAGGTTTGTCAGCAACAGGGCTCTGGTCAATTACAGTGAGGAAGGAACGAAGAGCATCCCCCAGCTCCCTTTCCCTTGCAGATGGTTTTGCAGTAGCTGGTTGTTGAAACAGATGTTAGCTTGTGACTCTCATAGGTGAATGTGCCTTAAGGATGGTGAGGGGGCTGCAGAAGAGCAGGGGGGGATAGGAAGAAAGTATGGCCTTGGATAGGGCTGAGACGAGTGAAGGAGACTGTGTGTTGTGAAGACTGGCTCTTGATGGGCATGATTTTTGCCTTGCCATTGAAATGTTATTAAGAGGTGGGAAGTCTCACTGGGGCTTTGGAGGGTCTTTTCTGGCATTTGCACTGGCCTGGGAAGGGGCATCACTGCTGTTTGCAGACTCAGGTGTAAGTCCAGCATGATGTGGCTAACGGGAGTTTTCTTCTATTGCAGCATCCAACCTTGTCCAGATGTGAAATACGGCAAACGTATCCATGTGCTGCCAATTGATGACACAGTAGAAGGGATCACGGGGAATCTGTTCGAGGTTTATCTCAAGCCATACTTCCTGGAAGCATACAGACCCATCAGGAAAGGTAATCATGGCTGTCGTTGTCCTGATGGCAGCGAGTGCAAGCTTGTCCTGAGACTGAATAAAGAGAATTTCTAGAAGCTCGTACACATCCTTGTGAAGCATTAGACTGACATCCGTAGAGCAAGATTTTGCTGGTGCTGATTTAATTTTTTCCTGATCTTCAGAAGAAAGACTGATGGCTGCTGATGGCTGGCAGAGCAGCTTGATAGTTTTTTGCTACATGAGATGGGAGAGCATCAGAAAAGGATCAGGTAGAACTCAGGAGAAAACCTCATTAAGTTGCTACCACTTGATAGAATTGGGGAGTTGCCCACGTATTAATCGGTTGGTTGGGTATACCAGCTGGCACCCTGACTAAATTAACTTCTTCAAAGTAATTTAATTAATAATTGGGACAGTGTGTAGAAAACCAAATGTGCTTTTGGAGTTGAGATAGTAGCTCTTCTACTGGAACAAATAGGTCCTAGTACACTATAAATGCCAGTTGAAGTGATCCAGCTTCTGTAGCCCCGTTTAACCAGGAGTCATAGTGCAGTATTATATATTATTCTGCTTCTGGAAACAACCAGCTATAACTAACAACAACTAGTTATAACAACTTCAAAATAAATTTTTATTGTTAAGGTTTTTTGCCTCTTTCAGAAATGTTAAATTGAAACTGAATGAAAAAGAAATGTGATTCCTTGGCTCTGTGTTTTGTATTTAGGCAGAGTATTCTCTTCTGTTATTTACTGATTTTGTTTGCTGTTTGTTACTGCATGAAATTTGAGAACTTTTAACTGCTGCAGATCTAAATGTTACTCGGGTAGTCACAGCACATGCAGCACTGGAGTTTAAAATGCAGAGCAGTGTTACAAATGCCAGCAGCGTACATCTGTGTCTCCCGCTTCTTTGTCCTCTGGGGCTGCTGGTAGTTACAAGGGTTGACGTTTTGCAGACATTGGTTGCAGCAGGTTGTTGAAGTGTGGGGGTTTTACAGGTGACATCTTTTTGGTGCGTGGAGGGATGCGCGCAGTGGAGTTCAAAGTGGTGGAGACAGATCCAAGTCCGTACTGCATAGTGGCTCCGGACACAGTGATTCATTGCGAAGGAGAGCCCATCAAACGAGAGGTGAGCAAAACCCTGCCACGTGGTTTTCCTACTGAATCCCCTCTGTCTGAAATCTGTTCTGTGACAGTGCTTGAGAGCAGCAGTGTTTGCAGTTCCTGTTTTGGCATTTTGTGTATTGAATGTAATGGTTAGAAATTCTGGTTTCAGGAGATAAGCTGCTGCTGAAGGTAGTTGGAGAAATGTGCTTCCAGTGTCCTTCTGCATATGCTGAGGTAGCACCAGTGCATAGGTTTGCTGATGAGATGCCATACTTTGGCAGCAGCTGGTTTTGCATTTGCTTCCAGATACCTCATGCTGCACTTACATGCATCTTTTAATTCCAAAGTTCCCTTGATCCATAGCAGGGACGGCTTACAATGTCTCTAGATTTCATGCCACATGAAAAGAAAGCAGTTAGTTCTTTTTTGGTGAGAAATTTGAAATCCCGAAATGATTGACTTTAAAAAAAAAAAAAAAAAAATTTCCCCAGTCCCTTAAGGTGTTTAGCCTCGAGTGTCCCAAGCTTGAGGCAGCCTGAATGGCTCATCTATCAGTCTTGGCCACTTTACTGTAGGAAGTTTCAGAGAAATGAGCTGAGGTGGTTGCATACTTCAGAAATTAAGTGCCTTGTTACTACCTGCAAATCGGGGAGTGTGCTGGAGCGTAGTTAGCAGCCTTCTGAAAAATTCACCTCCATGTGACGCTTGTGAGACTGCATCTGGGCACCCTGTGAGTCCATTTTGGGCTCTTCAGGACACCACAGAGACAGATAGGAGCAAGTTCAGCCAAGGCCACCAAAACGGTGAGGACCTGGAGTGAGGAGGGGCTGTGAGAGTGGAGTGATGCAGCCTGGAGAAGGAAAGGCAAAGGGGCAGGCTTACTGGCAACTGTCTGATGGGAAGGGGTAGATGACCAGGCTCTTCTGAGCGCTGTGCCCAGGGACAGGACTAGAGGCAGTGGCATGAGCTGGATCAAGGGAAATTCCCAGTAGACACCAGGAAAAAGGTTTCCCTCAACCCCAGAGCGGGGCCCAGAGAAGGGAAGAATCCCCAAACCTGGAGACCTCCAGTGTTTGACAGGCCCAGACCCCGAGTGCCCTGCTTGAGGCAGTAGTTCCTATCTATCGGACTTGGACTGAGCCCCTCTGAGATTCCAGGCTGTGTTATTTTATTATTTTAGTGTGGCCTAATGTTACAGATAAGGCCAGTAGAGATTTGGACAGCCAGATGAATGGATGCTGTAGAGCTGTGCTGGAAGAGTTGGTTGTGGTTGATCTTATCTGCATGTCTGGATCTTGGCATTGTCTGTTAATCTGAGTCAATCCCAAAAGACAATGCTACACCTGAGAACTGTATGATAGCTAAAGTATGTTAAGTAGTTAGAGCTATCACTTACAGTTTAAGGAATAAGTATATTTTATATTGAGCTTCATTGTCTACTGCTATCCTTGTTAGCCACATCAGAGGGCCACAGAGCTTGTTTTGTGGTGGAGTCTGTAGGGAACCTGGCAGCAGAGGCTGTCGTTCAAGAGGGTGGGCTTCAGTGAGGTCTGGGTACATGCAGGCAATTCCCTTTGTGCGCCTGGGAAGACAAAGCTGAGAAACGATTGTAGAAGACACCAGGAAGACTTTAAAGTGAGAATCCAAAGACAGCAAAGAAACAGCTATGAGCAAAAAGCCTGTATTCCTGGCTTCTGTAGGCTGGGAGGGGTTGTTGAACTATTGTTTTCATTCAAATGTTTCCTTCCTGGTAGGATGAAGAGGAGTCACTGAATGAAGTGGGCTATGATGACATTGGTGGCTGCCGGAAGCAGCTGGCTCAAATCAAAGAGATGGTGGAACTTCCCCTCCGACACCCTGCGCTCTTCAAGGCCATAGGGGTGAAGGTAAGTCCCCATGTGCTTCAGGTGGATAAGTGGGCTTGCCCGTGCAGATGACTCTTAATGTCAGAGGTTTATGAGGCAGTTGGCAGGGGGAATAAGTAATTTGTGGTGGGTTTTTTTTTTTTAATGCTGGTGTTAGGAAAGTATTTCCTTACATGTTCTGGACACAGATTTTAAATTACTGGCAGCTTGTAAAGCAGAGTGGTGCTTTGAATCAGCGCTGTCAGTTACTGGCAAGGTTTTTGTTTGTGTGTCATGCAAAGTAGTAAGGGTGTTGATAGCAATGCTGGGATGACAGCTGTTGGATGAGTTTGCATCACAATTTCGGACTGGCTTTATCAAAGGCTTACAGCTTCACTGTGAAGCTACTTAGGCGTTCAGATACTAGCTCACCACCTAAGTCCCTTGCCTTTGTCCTCAGCCTCCACGTGGGATCCTGCTGTACGGTCCTCCTGGCACTGGTAAAACGCTGATTGCCCGAGCGGTGGCCAACGAAACGGGGGCTTTCTTCTTCCTCATCAATGGTAAGTTCTGTGGCTGCTTTGGCCCCGTATCTGCTGTGTGCTTATTCATCCATCTCATGGTAATGAATGGTGTTAACAAGGCTTGTAGAGCCACGTTGTCTCCCTGACATCCTTCCTTACCTCTTTCAAGTGTGCCTCTAGGGACACTTGGAGGCCATTTGCATGGAAGTGTCTGAAGTGGCACTTCCCTTAAGCTTGATGGTGTTGTAGCAGGGTGGTTGGAAGGCAGCTTTGCAACACAGGGACTTGGAGCCTGTCTGGCTGGATGTCATTTATGTTGGTGAGGGCAGAGCTGAGATTATTTTAAGTATATGGGTGCAGGACACTTGCTTCTGTTGCTGCCACCATGTTCCATTCAGAAAAGAAGCTGGTCTGCTGTGGATTTCTCTTTCCCCTCAAGTAAAGCACAAGATGTGTTTTGTTTCACATAACGTTAATTGGTAGGAACTTTCCTGAAAGCTGTAATGAGTACCTTGGGACTTAGCTAAAAGCAGCAGAACCTCCTATTGATAACTCTCACCTGTAGCAGTTGAGATGCTTATTGGTTTATGTCCAGCAAGGACCAAATTCTCAATTTTTCTCACTGCTTTTCTGTCCCATTTTACAGTCAGTGCTGGAATAACTGAACATTTTTACTTAAGGAGTGCTGCTTTTCTTTTCTGAATTCAGTCACGTAGACCCATGAAGGAGTGTATAGCACAGCATAGCAGTGACCAGCAGTAGGGAAGTGACTTGCTTTGTATCTCAAGATATCAGATGCAAATGGGCTGGTTTTAACCATATGTCACCCTTGTCACACACTTCCTAAAGTGTGTGGAAGCTGTCACCGAATGCTAATGAGCCAGCCGTTTCTTCAGACACTTGTACTTCCACTGCATAATAAAAATAGCATTGTCAGGGTTAGCGATGCATTCTCTGTCTGCTGGTCCCAAGCCTGGAGCTGCAGGCAGTGTTGCAGGCAGAGCAGGTATGAACTGGTGAGTTACCTGTAATGAAACACTCTTAACATCTGCCCGCACCAGTGGCTCTGCCGCTGGCGTGCTTCAGTCGGCTAGCAGCTTTGCGTTCCTGAGTGTCAGGTTTCTTTTTCTTGGATCTTTTAGAAGCATACTTTCTCCTCATTACCACTCGTATCAGCATGATGGAAAGATCTGTAAAAACAGAGTAAATCTGTAAGCCTGCACTACCTGCACAACGTTCAGCAGTTGTAGGAGATCTCATGGGAATGCTGTCCTTCCTTCTGGGATTGATGTGCTTACACATGTTTATTTTTTTTTATTTATTCTTTGAGAGGAGGTAGGGTTTGGGGTTTTGTTTTTTTTGGTTTGGTTTTGGTGTGTTTTTTTTTTTTTTTTTTAAACTCAGTTTATAGGATCACAGAGGTAAATGTATACCTGTGTAATGTAAGCTAAAGGCAGCTTCAGTGTCTTAGAGCCTTTTCCTTCCCTACCCTGATAATTCATCACCATATAATTTGATTGGTTCTCTTGCAAGCTAAGGACTGGCATTAACAGTATGTGGTGGCACATTACAGAGAAGCTCACCAAGTGTGAAATAGGGTAGGGAAAGAGGCAGCTAAAGGTAGCTCATTGACTAGCGCTGCATTCTGTTAAGTAAACTGAAAACACCAGAGTAATGATAGAAAGTAATTCTGCATGCTGTTCTTGCCTGTTCAGCTGCAAATTTAGTGAAGTCTGTTGATAGTATTTGCTTTGGCTTGAAATACAGATTGTCCCGTGTCAATGTTGTACTAAAAAAAATCAGCTGCATGCTTTGGGGCTAGCTGCCTCTCTTCTGGGTGCCACAGTGCCATTATTTTTCAGGTCCTGAGATCATGAGCAAGCTGGCTGGTGAGTCTGAGAGCAACCTGAGGAAAGCCTTTGAAGAAGCAGAGAAGAACGCTCCTGCCATCATCTTCATTGATGAACTGGATGCCATTGCTCCTAAGAGAGAGAAGGTAAAGAAAGCCTGTGGAAGGTAAAGTAGTATGTCCTTTTTGGTAGCAGCTGGTGTGAACCTCTGCATTTGACTACAGGGTAAAGCAGTATTTAACTTAATGCCTGATTTCAGTTAGATGGGAGAAGAATCGGATATAGTTCACGACTTTTAACAGCTCACGGCTGTCATATCTGTCCGCTCTGATGTAGTACTAGCTCTTGTGCTGTGTTGTAGAGCTTTTGGTCTCACCACTGCTTTCTCTTTCCGCAGACACATGGAGAGGTAGAACGTCGCATAGTGTCTCAGCTGTTGACTCTTATGGATGGACTTAAACAGAGAGCACATGTGATTGTTATGGCGGCTACCAACAGACCAAACAGCATTGACCCAGCACTCAGGCGATTCGGTAACCACGATTGCAGTCCCTTTCTTGTGTATCACATCCTTTGGTACAGGCTGTGCTTCGGGGGCCTTGGAAGGGTTGAGCAGAAATGAATACTAAACATTTTCTGTGTGTTACCTAAACTATTGACTTGTCTCCAGCTGCTCGTTTGAAGTTCGTTTCTAGGCTTCCAGGCTTTGGTGTCATTTTCTGTGCTGTATTAGGCTAGAACTTGTAGAAATGAAAAAATACTTTGAAGTGGAAAAGTGTGCTAGCCTTATATAAGGTGAAGTTATTTCAGGACACGCTGAAGGAGTAAATGCTTAAGGAGATGTTCATGCCTTAGGCTGCAGGAGGCTCTGATTTGTCTGATTTCTCTTTCTTTTATTGATGAGAAGTCCAGTAGTTTTTGAGATTCAGGTTTTTGAAACTTTGCATTGTGAATGAATGTCTGGTTGTTGTTGTTTAACCCAGCAGGCAACTGAACACCACGCAGCCGTTCACTCACCCCCTGCAGTGGGATGGGGGAGAGAATTGTGGGGGGGGGGAAGTAAGATTTGTGGGTTGAGATAAAGACAGTTTAATAGAACAGAAAAGGAAGGAAAAATAATAATAGTGATGATGATGATAAAAGAATATACAAAATAAGTGATGTACAATGCAGTTGCTCACCACCCACTGACTTATGCCCAGCCAGTCCCTGACCAGCGATCACTGCCCCCCAGCCAACTCCCCCCAATTTGTATACTGAGCATGACATCGTATGGAATGGAATAGCCCTTTGGTCAGTTGGGGTCAACTATCCTGGCTGTGCCCCCTCCCAGCTTCTCACTGGCAGGGCATGGGAAGCTGAAAGGTCCTTGAATGGTGTAAGCACTGCTCAGCAACAACTAAAACATCAGTGAGTTATCAACATTATTCTCATGTTAAATCCAAAACACAGCACTATGCCAGCTACTAGAAGAAAAAAAATATCTCAGCCGAAACCAAGACACCTGTGTATGACCAGTTGGTAAAGTCTGTCATAGCAGACAGCTGAGTGTGCAGGGAAAATGGCCTCTTATATGTGTAGCGAGCCTTTGGAATGCACACCTATGGCTAGAGGAAAATGATAGGTGTACGTACCTTAGTTAATATTGCAGTAATACCTAGGCTTCCTGCCTCTCCAGATTTTGGGGCAGTTTGTGTTTTTCACCACTTGGGTGCTGCTGTGAATGTTCAGAAAAATGAAATCTCTCAGTATTTGCAGACTCTTGTGATGAGGACACGAAGGTAGAAATAAACAAAAATGTGCCGTGGCGTGTTCGTTTAGGGAAGCATATTTTCTTAAAAATGAGGCTCAGAAAAAGTTAACTAAACCAGCAGTCATCTGTGTCATATAATCTTGAACTCTAGTTAATACAGTAGTCTCACTTTCCCTAAATGGCTAAAGCCTTTCCTCCTTTTCTGATCTGACTCTGCTACTGTGCTGATAGATGCTGCAGAGAAACCCAAAGCTCTGGCGTTTTCTGAAATTGTATGTGTTTGTGGCTTGTCATCACGTTGTTCAGTCAGAGGAAGGCAGCAACTGCAGCTCCTCTAATTTGCAGAATCAGCAGGTCAGTGTCTGTTTTGTACTCCCCAGGTCGTTTTGACAGAGAGGTAGATATCGGTATCCCAGATGCCACTGGGCGCCTGGAGATCCTGCAGATCCACACGAAAAATATGAAACTGGCTGATGACGTGGATCTGGAACAGGTGAGTCGCGTGCTGTTAGGAAAGTGTGTCTCTGCAGACAGACGTTCCCAACTGTCCGTTATGTAGTGGAAGAGTTGCTAATGCTTGATCGCATAAATGTAGTTGCTCATTTAGGACAGCACAAAACTGGGTGGATGCATGATCTCTGGGCTTTCTTCTAACTAGTTTACCAGTGACCAAAACCCCTCGCTCGCTAGTTAAGAGTAGCATGGCTAAGTGAAACAAATGTCCGTCCAGTCTGGAAGTGCCTTGCCACTGTACCCCTGGGTTTGTTTGCTGTGGCACTCTCTTTAAAAGTAAAGCAAGCCTGAAACAGCTCACACAGAGCTGGGTGAGCATTGTGGTGACACTGGACACCACGTGCAAACCGGATGGTTCCTGTAATCTCTGTCCTGAATGAAGAACTGCAGTCCTCAGGGTTGCCTTTCTGCACACCATCTGAATTCCAGCTGCAGCTTTGGTCTCAGGTAGGAGGTGGGACAGCGGTATCTTTGCCTGTTAAATATGTGGTAGCGCTTGTCTTGAATCTGCAGCAAAGCACTGATGTTCCTGTCCTCCAGAGCTTTGTTGCACTTCCCAGTGGGTGACCAGAGCGTGTGTTGCGCTTGCTTGTATCTCTGTGAGTCATAGTCAGTGCTCTGCTTTCAGGTGGCAAACGAGACCCATGGCCATGTTGGTGCTGACTTGGCTGCTCTTTGCTCAGAAGCTGCTCTTCAGGCTATCAGAAAGAAGATGGATCTCATAGACCTAGAAGATGAAACCATCGATGCTGAAGTGATGAACTCACTGGCTGTGACCATGGATGACTTCAGGGTAATGCAGGAGCACCCCTATTTCCTTTGGGTGCAATACCTAATGGCTTATCTGCAGGAAGGGAATATAATGTGTTAGAATTCATGGAATGCCATTTTTTCTAACAACAGTGGGCTCTGAGCCAGAGCAACCCTTCTGCTCTTCGGGAGACTGTGGTGGAGGTGCCACAAGTTACCTGGGAAGATATTGGTGGTCTAGAAGATGTAAAGAGAGAACTCCAGGAGCTTGTACAGGTAAGGGTTTCCAACAGACCTTTGCCTAGTCAGCTTGAAAAATAATTACAGTAATAAAATCCAGAACTTCTTCAGATTCCCGTTTGGGCTGTGAACAGGGTAAATGTAGAGGGTTTTGTGGTATTTGCTTGTAATGGACTAAAAATACCGTACTGTTTCATCTTTGTGAACTTGGAGAGGAAGGTGCCGGGAGGCTTTCCTTAGCTGAATCTACAGTGTTGTCTTGGGTGGGTGTTGTGCTACATGCAGAAACAGCAGCAGTTCTGCTTCTCTTAAGTGGAGAACAGAAGTGGGACCCACTGCTAAGAATCCTCTCAAGTGGTGGCTTTATATGCCAGAAAGTGGGTGAAGATTCTCATACAGGCTTCCCATCAGCGTTAGCACAGGGACAGGTGAGAAGTAATCATGAAGCCTTCCACAAAGAGAAAGAGTGGGACAAAAAATCACAAATGGTCTGTGGAAACTCCTGGTGCCTGCACTGGGATGGTTTGGGTTTGATACGTTCCTGCTTTCAGTTGGCACTGTAGAAACGTCCTGTCCATGAATAAAATAATCTAATTTTCAATCTAATTTTCTGATGTTAAAATCATCACCTATCTGACCTCGTTGCTGAGGATAAACGCTCACATCAGACACCTTGCCTGTCTCTGGAGAGCAGAGTGAATAGGTTAGATAATGAGCTGTTCCCTTTTGCTTCTGCAGGGCAAAGTGAAGTTGGGGTTTGAAAAACTACCTGAAGTGGTACTTAGTTCTTAGAGGTGAATCGGTTCTTTTAAGGCAGCTTTCCAATTTAGCCATGGTGCTTTTCAAACCAGTGTCCATTTAAATACTCCAGTGGCACTGAGCAGGCAGGATCTTGTGTTTAACCCACCAGAAATCTCAGATAGTGTTCCTGGTAGGGGGAGAAACAAAACTGACCTAGAGGAAGAAGTCCCTGCCCATGGCAGATCAGTTGTATTTAGATGATGTTTGAAGGTCCCTTCCCACCCAAAACATTCTATGGTTCTAAGGTACGAGCCTGTTCTGGCTCACCACGAAAGGTTTTTGTTTTGTTCTCCTTCAGTATCCTGTGGAGCATCCAGACAAGTTCCTCAAATTTGGTATGACCCCATCAAAAGGGGTTCTGTTCTACGGGCCACCTGGTTGTGGTAAGACGCTGCTGGCCAAAGCCATTGCCAACGAATGCCAGGCAAACTTCATTTCCATCAAGGGGCCAGAATTGCTCACCATGTGGTTTGGGGAGTCTGAAGCCAACGTGCGTGAGATCTTTGACAAGGTAAGTGTTTCTTCTACTCCCTGGGCTACGTCTGTGCTGAAGTACTCCCAGAACGTCGTCTCCACTGCATCTGTCTTACTGGCCTGGTTCTTGTTTGTGTCTTTCGTGTTTTCCCCACTTGCACTGGGAGCATGGCTGCTTTCCTGATGTTAGGGAATGAGTCCTCTTCAGCAACATAGCTATTTAAACTGTTTTCTCTGGCTGCAATTTGCATCTGTTGATGGTACAGGATGATAAATGCCCCAGTGCCTTAGCAGTGACACTAGTGTTAGGATGGCACAGATATGCTCCACATCCCTGATAACTTACCTTGATGCCTCGTTAACTGTTACCATCTACAGGTTTTCAAAATATCCTGTATTCAAGTATCTTGTCCTGCAATATACATGGCTGAGAAAGGAGCTCACTCCTACTGCCCAGTTGCCCCATAGACAGTGTTGCCTCCTGTCCCAGAAGGTATCTGCATGGATTATTCTGGGAATCCTCGCTCTTGTGGTCAGGGAAGGTGCTGATAGAATGAAGTTGGAAGGAGAGCAAGAGGGAAAAATTTAGGTTGGGAGGGAACCTCATAGGTCATCTAGTCCAGGTGTTTATCCAGGGCAGGGAGACAACTTGGAAATTTGATCAGGTTGCTCAGGTCCTCGTGTTCTGAACAATGTGCTAAGGGGTGGAGGTCCTTGGCCTCTCTGGGCCTGTGTGCTAGTGTTTGAGCTCTCTCATTGTGAAGAATTTTCTTTTTCCCCGTTATTTCTAACTGGAATTTTCTTTGCAGCCGTTTGTGCCTGTGGTCTTTCATCCTTTCACTGCACACCTCGAAGAAAGATCTGTTCTCCCTTTTCCATATAACTACCCATTAGGTAGCTGATTTCCCCCTTCCGTTGGATGTAGCTCGCCTGCTGATACTTGGGTGCCTAAATAACCAATTGACATCCCCAGGTCTTGCAGGGAGAGTTCTAGTCCAGGCAGATTTGGCTCCAGCTTTCCCTCTAGGCATTGGAGTTACAACTGTTCTGCCTGGTTCACAGTACTCCCAGCTTTGGGGAAATTCAGCTTGTTGTTCAGGAGAATTTAATTGAGGGTTTGTGCAGCAGGAGATTGTTCTGGAGCAGCTCCTCCAAGCTCTCCTTGCAGCAGCAGCACTCTGGTGCTCCTCTGAGCTGTTTTAATGGTAGGGTAGGCTTAGCGTGAAGTCAGCATGCTCCTTGCCAGGTGGTATTAACATGGACTAATTGTTCCCATTTGCTTTTTGTAGGCCCGCCAAGCAGCCCCTTGTGTGCTCTTCTTTGATGAGCTGGACTCCATCGCAAAGGCTCGAGGTGGGAATATCGGCGATGGTGGCGGTGCTGCAGACCGTGTCATCAACCAGATCCTGACAGAGATGGACGGCATGTCCACCAAGAAGAACGTCTTCATCATCGGTGCCACCAACAGGCCAGACATCATTGACCCAGCCATCTTGCGCCCCGGCCGCCTGGATCAGCTCATCTACATCCCCCTGCCTGACGAGAAGTCCCGGGTTGCTATTCTTAAGGCCAACCTGAGGAAATCACCAGTTGCCAAGGTAGGATCTGCGCCCTGACTGTGTTCAGTTCGGGTTTGCTGTGTGCTGCGTGTGCTCCTCACAAGCTGGGGACAGAGCAGAGGGCTGGTGGCTGCTCCACACGGTACAGAGCTGGGAAGCCTTCAGTCCCTGAAGGATGGAAATGAAGAGGTAGGGGGAGGCTTGAGCCCTGAGGCTGGGTATCAACGAGGCTAGGTGTCGGGGTGTAAGCACAGCAGATCTTTGTCACATAGTGGAGTTCTGCCAATGGTGTGGGAACAGGAAAGCCTGTTATGGCAAGATGGAAAGGATTCTTGTACTCTGAAAGAAAAGTAAATGTAGAACACGGGGGTGGGAAGTGGAAATTGAAGAGGAAGCATTGCAGTTAATTGTTGCTGAACTCTTGCCATAGGCAAGAGCTGTGTCCCTTGCCTGGGGAGCAGGCAATAATGCAACTGATCGTTAATCAGAGAAAAGCAGATCTCAAGTGAGAGCTCAAGCTTTTTCGTTCCACGCTTACCTTTTTAGGTTGTGTTGGGAAGGGAAGCTTTAAGGAGGTTGCAGTACCCCCTCAGTCCAGGGGAAGGAGGAGGAGGTTGTTGTCAGGGTCTGCCTGTGCTCCACCTCCATTTCCAGTCTGACAGTGTTTTTGTTTGACTCCTAACACTGAGACCTGAGCAAATCATACCCTAAATCCACGAGTGCAGAGGCAGTTACAGCCACTTTGTGGATTCCTGGTGGGTGCGTGGGGAGTGTGGCCTGCCTTTGTATGTGGTTAACCTTTCCCAGAACCGAGAACCTTAACAGCTGATCTTGTCAAGACTGGGCAAAGCTAAGGCAGCACCTTGGTACCATGGGGTCTGAAGACACCTCTCTGTGTCCCCTGAGGTTGTAAGGTGTTAAGGAGATGCCTCTCTTTCTTCACTAGGATGTCGACCTGGATTTCCTAGCTAAGATGACCAATGGCTTTTCGGGGGCTGACCTGACAGAAATTTGCCAGCGTGCCTGCAAACTGGCCATCCGCGAGTCCATCGAGAGCGAGATCAGGCGGGAACGCGAGAGGCAGACCAACCCTTCCGCCATGGTGAGTGGGGCACTCCGGGCTTCCTCTGCTCATCAGACAGGCAGCCTGCCTCTGCCCGTGGGCGAGCTGCGATGTGTTCCTCTCCGTCACCCTCGGACGGGGGCGAGTGGGTTCTCGGGGTGGAGCTGGAGCACTCTGTGCAAGGCCCCCCCTGGGGTGCCTCATTGTCAGGGTTGCTCAGAAAAGCCCCCGCTGCAGCCCTGGCTGACGGTCTGCCGCAGTGTCCCCCTCCAGCCCCTCCTTCGGCGGGTCTTGGAGCATCCTGGCCCGGAGGGAGGCCATGGGCAGCCGTCAGGCTGCGGAGCTCAGGTGTGGGGCTCACCTGGGCCCTCTGTCCCGCCACAGGAGGTGGAGGAGGACGACCCGGTTCCCGAGATACGGAGGGATCACTTTGAGGAGGCCATGCGCTTTGCTCGCCGCTCCGTCAGCGACAACGACATCAGGAAATACGAGATGTTTGCACAGACTCTACAGCAGAGCCGTGGCTTTGGCAGCTTCAGGTAACCGTGGGGCAGTGGGGGGAGGGCACCGTGGCTCAGCCGGCCCCAGAGCGGGGCACCGAGGCAGCTTTCTGATGGATCTTGGGTAACAAACCCCTCTTCCGCCGCGCTTTCCCATTCTCCCCAGCGCGTACGGGGGCCTGTACACGAGGCGGCAGGCGCAGGCTGCGCCGCAGGTCGGTTGTGGCTGCTCTGTTGGTGCTCCCGAACTCCACCAACCCTTTCACATTTAACGCAAGCGGCAGCTCCTGCTGTCGGGCTTTATCCCATTTCTCCTGCCTGACCACCTTGGCGCCGGGGTGTTGGCATGGAGGGAGGGGATGGCGCTGAGCTGCGAGGGGGCTCTTGAACAGCGTCTCTTCTCTCCCTTTCCGCGGCACGCAGGTTCCCCTCGGGTAACCAGGGCGGTGCCGGTCCGAGCCAAGGCACAGGAGGCGGCAGCGGGGGCAACGTGTACAGTGAAGACAATGATGATGATCTCTATGGTTAACTCGCTGTCCTCGGTGGACCAAACTCCACACCAGGCCACGTTGTACAGGGAAAAATCCAATGTTCAATGGACTCTCGGCTTCTTCATTCCTCAGTCAGAACAGTGTAGCTGCACGTCAGACTTTGTACAGGGAATGTTTTCTGCAAACACAGATCCAGACCGTTGTTCAGTTCGGAGGCAGACAGTGAATTAACGAGGAGGGGAACCAACTTAATTTCTGAGAAATTTCTGTTCTAGTTTACGTGGCAGAATCAGCAGCTTTAGCAAAGGGTACAACGCTAGCCTGTATTAAAAAAAATAAAAAACAAAACACAAAAATAATAAAAAAAAATCAATAAAAATCCCACAAAACTCTAGCTAGGCCCTGACGGTTCCT
Organism: Butorides virescens; assembly: GCA_017310255.1. Taxonomy (NCBI): domain Eukaryota; kingdom Metazoa; phylum Chordata; class Aves; order Pelecaniformes; family Ardeidae; genus Butorides; species Butorides virescens. Next base: position 17,578 of record JADKXX010010136.1, on the reverse strand, counting down.
TTGTGTGGTGCTGGCGCGGCCTGTGAACCCCCCCTGGGGTGGCACCCCTGGCTCTGGGGGAGTCCCTGGGGGTTGCTCTTCGCTCACGTAAGCCTCTGCTCTGCCCCGGCCTGCCGGGAAGCACCGAGGGAGAGAACCTGGCGTGGCTTCTCCCGCAGCCTCCTGCAGAGGAGTTCTCCGGCAGCCCCTTCTCTCAGCCCAGCCTGGAGGGCAGGCGGCTCCTGGGCTGCCCCGGGGTTTGCGGTGCAGCCTGCCTTGCTCCTTGGTTTATTTCACCTTCTCCAAAGCGACACGTGCTACTGCTCTCCTCCTTTGTGTTTTATGTGAGACGTGCGTGTGGTCCCGTCACGCGTGCCGCAGCCACGCAGGAGGCTGGATGTGGCCCAGCCCCGAGCCCAAGGGGAGAACCTGTTTGGGGCGATGGCTGCTGGGCGCACAGAGCAGCCCTGTCCTGCCGGCTTCTAGCAGGGTGCGGGAGCTGGGGGTTTCTGCAGAGAGGGTTAAATGCAGATTGTGTGGCAGAGGGGTGCCCCAGGCCCCAGCCCTGAGGGAGAGGGCAACCTCCCCCTGGCAGGAGCTGTGTGGGGGCCGGGGGCATCCCCCCGCCAAAGCCCGGCAGATCTCGGAGGGCTCCATCAAACCCGCTAGGTTTAAAGGGAGAGGGGAGTCTCAAAATAGCAGAAGGACAGGACTATCCACGAGAGGGGGGCTTGTGCGTCGCAGCGGGGAGAAGTGCCCTGGAATTGGGAACGCTGTGTTTAAATAGCACAGCCTGCCGCCGGGGTAGGAGGCCACGCCGGCCCCCGGGGAGGGTGGGCAGCTCGGGGGCTCCGTCCTACTTCAGCGGGCTCTGCAGCACCGCGCTCGCCCTCTCCCCACGCTGCCTCTGACGGGGGAAAGGCTGCTGCTCGCCCCTGGGCCGCCGCTCCTCTGGCAGCGGGGTTGAGGACGGGAGGGCTGGTGCTCCCCCTGCCTCTTGCCTGCCCTGTTTTGGGTTAGCCAGCACCTGGAAACTTCTGGGCTGCTTCCCTGCCAGCACTTCTCCCCGCGGCTCCGCGGGGATGCAGATGCTGCCTTCGCTTTCCCACCCCACCGCTTCACCCGTGCGAGCCCCAGAGAGGCAGCTCCAGCCAGGAGGGGTGACCAGGAACCGTCCGCTTCCAGCCACCCGGGAAAGGGGAAAGGGCTGCTCTGCACCTGCCCCAGGACTCTCCCAAAAGCCTTTCCCTGGCTCTGGCAGGGGCTGGGTTTCTCCCTCCCGCCAGGTTGGGACTGCCCATGCAGCCAGTGCTGGAGGAAAGACCCATCCCGGCATCTCTTGTCTGCTGCGGGCAGACACTGCCGGGCAATCGGGGTGGTGGGGTGCGTGTCCCAGCTCCTGGCAGCCCAAGATTTCCCTGCTGCCTCTCCTAATTGCAAACGCTAATTAAATCCAGCAGGAGGGCTGCAAAACCTTCTCTTTCTTCCTTGCTACCTGTGGGATCTGGTTCCTGGTGGGGACGGCAACCACGGGATCTCTGAGAACATCTGCCCCTGCCCTGGAGCTGTATACGCTTACTGGGGGGCTGAGGGTGCCCCCCAAATCAGCACCTGTGGCAGCTGGGGAGCTTGAGTGGGCCTCCCCCCACCCCATGAACCCCCGGTGGCCCCAGGAGAGCAGTTGGCAATGGAAACTGGGTTTGGCCCCAGCCTGTGGACCTCTCCCAGGGCCACCCCCTCAGCAGAGCCCCCCAGTAGCTGCAAGGGCAAGAGCCTTCCTGTGGCACCCTCCTCCCCTGCCCAGCGCCTTGCTGGAGGGACTGGGCACCCCCAAAGTTTTTGGTGGGGAGGAAGGGGCTGGCAGCTGGCGCTTGCCCTGGACGGTGTGGGATTAGCGAGGGGGGCAGCCCTTTCATCGCCACCAGGGTTGGCATCTCCTGCCCCTCTGGGGTTCCCTGCCTGGCCCCAGAAACGTGTTTCCCCCCCCCCCCCCCCCCCCAGCCCTGCAGCCCGGTCCCGCAGGGACCATGCACCCTCACAGGGACCACAGCCCGGCCAGGCTGGATGCAGGATGGGGACCTCTCCCCGGCCCAGGAGTTGAGGTTAGAGGCCGGTCCCTGACCCAAGGATTGGGGCCCTCCTGCCGCACCCCAAAACCCTCCGGGCCCAGCAGGCGCTCCTGCCAGCAGAGGGCAGGCAGCGGCCACGCGCAGCAGGTCCCCATCCCACTCGGGGCTGGGCACAGGTACCCCATGGGCATCCCTGGCCCTAGGGCCATCCCCCCCAACTCGGGCATCCCCTGTCCCAGGAGCGTCCCCTCTCCATGGCTGTCCCTGCCCCAAGGGCATCCCCCCCGCCCCCCTCCCGGCATCCCTCCTCCTCGGATATCCCCTGCCCCATGGACGTGCCCTCCCTATTGACACCCCCTGCTCCAAGGGCATCCCCTCCCCAAGGGCATCCCCTACCCCATGGGTATCCCCGGCAGCACTGTCAGCCCCCATGGCCGGGCGGGGGGGGGGGGGGGGGGGGGGGCGGGGGGGGCGGCCCCCCACCGGGCTGCTTCCCCCCCCCAGTCCGTTCCCAGCCCTGTCTGCCGTGTGGGCTCCAGGGTTGCCTTGTTACAGGGTGATTTCATGGCCTTGAGCTCTCTCCTGGGAGGGGGGCAGTGAGCCATGGCCCCCATTTGGGGTTTGGCAGCCTCTGCCCAGTCCCCACCCGAGAAGCAATGACCATGGGTTTTGCTCTCATTGCCTGCTTTTGTGTGCTGCTCCTGATGAGAGCTTTTGGGGAAAATTTCTGGGTCTCAGTGAGACTTTTTCTGGAAGCAACTTGTGCCGCTGCCTCTCGCCCTCCCCCAGGGCCCCTCTGGGAAGATCTGGACATCGGCGTCTCTCCAGCCCCCCCGGACAGCCAGCAAGGAGCCCCCTTCGCCGTCCCACCCCCAGCTGCAGCACCCCACCACCCACAGCCCCTCCTCGGCCAGCCCCGCTCTCGCCGCCCATGTCAGCCATGTCCTGGGACCCCCATGGGGACATGGGGTCCCTGGCCGTACCCCCCGCTCCCCACCCCGGCCATGCAGGTCGCACAACTAACGCCACTTTGTGAGGCGAGCAGCCATTCCCTGTGACCGAGTGGGTCACGATTCGCTCCCGTCCCCCTCGTTATCAGGCCCTGAAGGTCCTGTGCAGGGACCAAATAGACTTCTCCCCCAGCTATTCCCTTCCTTACCGGCCTTGAAGGTCCCAGGCACCCGGCCAACCCGGTGGCGGAGACGACCCTGGCACGGACCCCCATCCCCGCTCCCTGCGCAAGCACAGACCAGCACCTCCCACCACAACACACCCCAAGGAACTACGTTTTTGGTTTGTTTTTTTTTAAAATACTTTATTTTTTTCTCTCAATACTGACATTACAAAAAAAAAAAAAGAAAGAAATTACAAAAAAAAAAAAAAAAAACCACTAGAAAACATTCAGGTCTCATTGAAACCGAGAAAAACAAAGCAGCTTGCATCTGCGTGCTGGCCTGTCTTCTCGCTCGTGGTGTCCATCAGGTTTCTCTATGTCAAACTCCACAGGGATCAGCGGAGGGAACCGGCGACATCCCCATGCCGGACAAACCGGGCAATTAATTAAGCAGCGCCTAATGGCTCCCCTCGCCCCGTATGATAGACTGTACAGCTGTACACCCAGCCCTGACGGACGCCTCGCGCTTGCCCCCCCCCCCCCCCCCCCCCAAAAGCCCCCCCCCCCCCATTTCAAGTCAGTGATTTCTTTTTAAAAAGAAGTATTCCTATGGCGGGGGGGAATATTTTGGCAGGGGTTTTCTCGGCAGTACTGTGGTGGAAGAAGAGCTGTACAAAGCCAGGGCGAACGTGCCTCCTGCTCTGTAGGAGCCCCTTCCCAGGAAAAAAAAAAAACCTGGCACGAGGCAGAGTGGGCCGAGAAAGGTAAGAAATATAAAAATTCTCCTGATGGAAATCCAAAGGTTTTAAAAAAATACAGCATTTGAAAACGAAGCCACTAAGCAGACTGCCTCATGCACCTCCCAGCTCCGCCCCGACGCCCAGAAATGCCTCCTGAATGAATCGTCCCTGTAGAAAAATATATACACGCGCCTTTCTCTTATTAAAAACCCTAAGGTTGAGCCCAAATGCTAGTGAAACCCACAGCTCTGCTCACGCTTGGCTCTGCTTTTGCACCCCGACTCGTGCTACACACACGCATCCCCCTACCACGGGCTTGATGTTCATGTGGCTGAACCACAAACCCCAGGAAAAAAAAAAAAAGAAAAAAGAAGTCAGGGTGCACCACGCCAGGAACCCCACAACGGGCAGAGAAAAACCCTTACGGAGTTTTCCTAACAAATTCTAAAGATACGTATTGTAAAAAAACAAAACAAAACAAAAAAAAAAGCAGCAATGCAAACTCAACACATCTGAACAAAAAAGCTCCTCCCTGGGCTTTCCCCCCTCCTCCTGCTGCTGGGCTCTGCGGGCAGCGGGTGCAGGCAGGTGCTGCCCATGGGCACCATCCCCATGTGCTCCGTCGTTTGGCATGGCCGAGGCTCGGTTGTAGGCTTGGCACAGGAGAGCGGACCGCGGTTGGACTGGGTACCGTGGTCCCAAATGAGAAACAGTCCGGCTACGGGGGTGGGGGGGCCGCCGCGGGTGGGTGCCGTCGGCACCGCGGTACAGCCGGGACCCCGAACAGCAGCAAGTATCAAAGAGGGGAAGAGAAAAACTTAACAGTGGGGATGTGAGATCCCTATTTACACTGCGCTGGACCCCGACAAGTCCGGCTTCTTGTGGGAAAAGTGGCCTGAAAAGCAGGTGACATTAAAAACCCCACAGCGTGATGCCCCTCCCCGGGCAAAAGGCCCACGCCGCTTGCTTGTGTGAGGTGGAAAAGCTGGACCACTGGGGGAAAAAATAAAAAGTTTGGCAGCTGGGAGAGCCGTGATGGGCAGGAACCTCCCTGCTGCCAAAGTAGAAAACGGGCCAAGAGGGATGGATGGAAAGAGGGATGGATGGAGAGAGGGATGGAGAGAGGGATGGATGGAGAGGGGGATGGACAGAGGGATGGATGGAGAGGGGGATGGATGGAAAGAGGGATGGATGGAGAGAGGGATGGATGGAGAAAGGGATGGATGGGGGCAGGGGTAGGTTGGGTGGGATTTTTGGGGAAGGAAAGTGGTGTGAGGGTTGTTTGTTTTTTTGTTGGTTTTTTTTTTTTTTTTTTTTGCATTTGAAAGTGCTGTGGCACCTCTGCTCCATGCGGGCCGAGTGCTGCGGCACGTGCGTTTGGAGTATTGCTGCTTGGAGGAGAGTCCCCGGGCTCTAGGAGCATGGGAGGTGCTGCTTGAGGATCTGTCTCGTCTGGGGAGCTATTCTGTCCGGGAAGCGGATTTTGAATTCCACGATCAAATCTCCGCGCTGGCTGGGGGCCTTGGGGAAGGGCAGCCCCTCCCCGCGCAGTCTCTTCACTGTCCCCGGCTTGATGATGTCGTTGCAGGGCAGCGGGATCACCCGCCCGTCGATGGTGGGAATGTTCACGGTGCAGCCGCACAAGGCCTGGGGGGAGAAGAGGGGACACCCTGTCAGATGGGGCTGACACCCCAAGGCATACCGATGGCCACACCCCCCCCCCCCCCCCCGCTGCTCCCCACGTTAAACCGGCCCAGCTCCGTCCAGGCGATGCCCAAGAGCATCAGTTGATGCTCACCAGTGCAAGCCTGGGTCTCTGCTGGTGCCAGCCCAGTCTAACCACCATGAACTGGGGTGCAGGAGCCGTGCAGGAGCGGGTGCCCCAGGTGAGAGGTGCTCCAGCCTCATGGGGGAAAGGACCCCCCCCACACCTCCTCTGGTTCCCAGAGGCACCACCAGTGAGCACCCAGCCACTCGCAGCAACAGGACAGGCTAAATTTAGTCCCTTCCCGGCCTCACTGCCCAGCCTCGGGCAGCCAAAAATCCAGCTGAGATCATCGGATGCCGCTGTGGTTCATCAGCTGTCACCCTCCGGAGCCCGGCAGCTCTGCCCGGCGCTGGGGGTTATCTATAGCACAGCCCGCGTCCCGGCCGCCCCCTCCACCAACAGCCCCCACAAGGTTACGCCGGCGTGGGACGGCGGCGCGGCCGCGGCACAGCACCAAGCTTTCCTGGAAGCCGGGGTCCCGGTGGGGCTGGTCCCCATCGCAAAGCCAGGGGCCGGGCTGGTGGGTGCCACCCGGTTGCACCCCAGCCCGGTGCGGCGGAGCCGCAAGCCGGCCTGCATTAGCCAGCCACGTGACGCGGGAATGCAGCAAGAAAATCCTTGTGTCCTTAAATAACTCAGACAGCTCTGGCGTACACGTGGGCAGGATCGTCTCCAGGCTTTCGGCAAAGGCTGAGGGAGAGGACTGCGGAGCGATGCTTCTGGAATGGCGGGGGGGGTGTGGGTTTGCTGGGGGTAGAGCCTTGAGCTTCTATGTTGGGGGCTGGCGCAGGCTTGCCCCTCCTGGTGCTGGGGGTCCCAGCCCTCCCAAAACACCCTGTAAAGGGAGGGGAGGAGGATGCGATTTGTGGTTTCTGGGGTTGATGGGGGGGGGATGTTCTCCATCCCCCTTCCCCAGGCAAAAGCCACCGGTGGCAGAGCAGCAAGAGGCACCAGAAGAAGCATTTCTTCTCCTGCTGGCCACCGGCTGTGGGCTGGCGGCTGCAGCTTCGGCAGCTGAGCCCAGGCTTTGCACTGAGGTGACTGCGGAGGGACCCGTGCCAGCACTGGCTGGGGGGCTCCGTTGAGCAGGGAACAGGAGAGCTGGGGCCGTCTCCTTTGGCAGCTCATGGGCACAGGGTCTCCTCCTGGGAAGGGTCTCCTCCGGGGGTGAGTTCTCCTGGCTGCAGGAGGACGCCCATCGCCAGCCCTGTGCGAGCAGCGGGTGCTTGCCTGGATCTCCAGCAGGCTGGGGGGAAGCAAAGGGGGAAGCAAAGGGCCATCTCCCCACATCAATGCACTTCTGCCCTGGGTGCCCCCAAGGATGCTGGAGCCCTCCCGCTCACAGCTGCCCACCATCATGGGCTGCACGAGCCTGCATGTGCCAGGGAAAGGACATCTCCAGCCACAAAACGGGAAGGAGAATGGGAACTCCCTATGGGAGCACACGGATGGGGCGAGCAGGGGGATGCGAGCAGGAGCGGGCGGTAACGGCGAAGGCAGACAGGATCTTAATGTTTCCTTCCTAGAGCCAAGATGCAAGAATCCGAGGCGATCACTCCCCCGCCGTATGTCCCTGTTTTTCATTCCTGCTCAACTTCATTGGCATTTGGGAAACCGGCTGCTGAAGTAACACCCGCAACCGGGGGAGCTGCCCCGCATCCTAGAAAGAGGCTCAGTTTATCCCCAGGGATGAAATCACCCTGGTTCTGACAGCTGAGCGCCGTGCTGTGAGAGCAGAGCTTCATCTAGGTCAGCGCTGGGTCCTCCACCGCCCGCAGCGAAGCCGCCGGGGACGACGTCGCCACCGGCTGCGCCTCAGCCGGGGGCAGACGCGAGGATGCTTCGAGGAAGGTGACGCCGGGTGAAGGATGCAAAGCGGGCGGCCGCCGCGGGCAGGCGTTAGGCAGGCAGCCGGGTGGGTGCAAGCCCCTGCCCGCAGCGCTGCCGGGGGGGGGGGGGATTTGCCTCCCAGGAGAGGCAGCTGCCGGCGGAGCAGTGTCACTCCTCCTGCCCTCCCTCCCTCGGCCTCCCACTGCGACGCCCGCCTGTAATTTTAGGAAGGGACACTTCCCCGCGCAGCCCACGTGTCCCTGGGGAAGCCCTCAGACACCTCCGGTTTCTGCGGCAGCCGGGGGGCAAACACCCCACACTGCCCCGGCCAGGGGGATGTGGCACCCAGCGGGGCCGGGACACAAATGCTGGGAGGGCATCGGCCCCCCCGGTTGCTCTGCGGAGGTGCCTGCGGGGTGGAGGATGATGAGGATGAGCATGGTCTCAAGTGCTCCCAGCCCAAGCACTGGGTGCCCCCAGCCAAGCACTGGGTGCCTTGCTCCCCGTGGCAGCAGGGTGCTGGCGAGGGGAGCAAGGCACGGCCCCCACCTCTGCCTGCCGGCACTGTGCTGTGCTGCTCTCCTGGCAGCGGAAAGGACTGAAGCTGAGGCTACAAAGGCAGCCTTTTGAGGAGGAAGGGTGCACTGAGAGTGCCCCCGGCTACTGCTGTGGGCTCGGGTGATGAAGAGGTTGTGCTCTGTCACATACTGAGGCGGTGGCACACGGTGCCCGGGAGCTCCCGGCATCTGCTTGTGCTCCAGAGCACTTAAGGTACTTCCCCTCGTGGAAGATAAAAGCAGCAAAGGATCACCCTGCCCTGCCAAGCAGCAGGCTGGGGACGGCAGCCAGGCCAGCAGTGCCCCGAGGATGCCCAGCACGCTGGGTTTATGGTGGGGGAGGACAGAGACCAGAAATTCCAGCTCAAACAGATGAGGAATTTGCCCGAACCAGCAATTTTCCACTTTGCGACTGCATTGTGCAAACGAAACGCCGGCACGCACGCCTTGCTGACGGGGGTCACAGGCACCCAGCACCAGCAGGTCTGGTGCGATGGCACGTGGGGACGCAGCAGGTCTCCCCGCTTGCTCCTCAAAGGGCAACTCCGGGCAAGAGTCCCTCCAGCCTGAGCAGCGCTTGAACTTGGGCTAACAGGGTCTGGCTGCCAGCACGGCCAGCTTGGGGTTAATTCTACAGCTAGGGGAGTGCACAGAAGGAAACATCTGAGATATGGCATGCACGGCTCCATAAATAAGGCAGCTTCTCCCGAGTATTTCTGGAGCGGCCAGGGGAGCCAGCCACCACGGGAGCAAACCTCTTCACTTTGCACTGCGAAGCAAATCCAACGCCTGAATCTGCAGGTGAACTTGAGTTTGCTCCAGGAGCAGCCAGCTCCGCCTGACCCCATGCTCCTTGCCCCCGGTACAGCCGGTCACGGCCCCTGCTGGGGGGGCAGAGCCATCGCAAAGCTCTCCCGGCTCCCTGGCACACTAACGAGCTCACGTTTCCCTGCCTCAGGTCTGGCCCATTGAGCTTATTTCTATTAAATGCATTTGAGAGCATAAATCTGTCTTCAGGAAAGAAAAAAAAAAAAAAAAAAATCAGCTCATTAAGAAGACAGACAGCGTCTACAGTCTGAAAGGAACAGCAAATGGCAGCTGCCAAAAATGTCAATGTTAAATGCAGCTGCCAGCTGGGATTTATTAAAAGGTAGTTATACAGCAGTGGCGGTGAGCGGCACATCTTGTACTGGGGTAATCTCCCCTTCGTCTCCCACCTTCGCCCAGCTTGCTGGCTCTGATGCATCCAGCCCCGATGTGACCTCCAGGACTGGCAGCCTGGATGTCTTGGGTTTTGCTCACTGCCCGAGTATTTTGTTTGGTTGGTTCTTTAGCTGGGGAAGCCAGAACCCAGGAGCAGAGCTAGAGCACCGCTCAGACAGGGTGAGGTGCCACCTTTCTGCGCCTGGCCCTGCTCTCTGCTCGTGGGGAGAGGCACCCCGCGCTGTCCCGGACAGTAACTAAGGCAGGGCAGGCTCAGCTACGAGAACAAGCAGGGACCAGACTCATGCCAGCAAACTGGGTTTTTCCCTTGTTCCTATGGAGGATCTGGGCTCTCTTCCACATGTGAATACCCTACGCTAAAACAGAAGGAAGAGGCACATGGGGAAGGGAGAAAATGGGTAAATACCACCTGTATTGGCTCGAGAAGCAAGGCACGTTCAGCAGGGATGGCAGCACCTGGGTCCTACACCCAGCACAGAGGCTCAGCATCTCCAAAACCAAGCACGAGTTGGCCTCTGCGCTCTTCTCTGCAGAGGTCTTTGCTTGAATCTCTCGCAACCTACCTGGTCCTTCCTCACTGGCACAGGACAAGGATTGACTCCCGTCTTGGCCCCATGTGCCGTGACCCAGTTCCACCTCCCACCCCACAGGATTTCCCACCCATACCCACCTCTTTAAGACTGATGTTTGCCGTGTAGACCACGTTCGTCCCATCCCTCTTGAAGTGCGAGTGAGGCTTGTCCTTGAGGATGAAGACGATGTCGGCAGGGATGTTGTCTGGGGTGGCGTCCCCTTCTTTGGGGAATGTGATTTTGGTTCCCTCCTTCCAACCCCGTTTGATGACAATGTTTAGGATCTTGTCCTCAGTCCGCATGGTCCGGCCATCAGCGTTGAGCCTTCTGCGGGTGATCTTCATCCTCTTGGTGGATCCGTGGTAGATCTCTTCCAGGGACACCTTGAGCTCATGGATGACGGGCGGGTCTTGGACCTTCCTCCGCGTGTGCAGGGACTCTTGGTGCCGCCGGTGAACCCCATTAATGCCATTGAAGCCAAACCGGCCGAAGGCACTGAAAGGGTCGTCATCGTCATCGAAATCCATGTCTTCCTGGTCAAAGCCATTGAACATCCGGGAGCGGCTGCTGGCGAAGAAGATGTCAAAAGGGTTGGAGCCCCCGAAGAAGGATGCAAAGGTGGCGTGGGGGTCTCCGTGGAAGGTGTAGTGGAAAGTGTTCCCTGAGCCACCTGAAGAGCCACCTCCAGTTTTAAGACCTGCAAGAGGAAGGGGAAGACGAGACATGAACGCTGCCTGCCAGTGGACAGTGTGCTGGGACCGCACTTTCCAGGTGGGAGCGTGGTCTCTGCTAGCTCCAGGCAGCCCTTCCAACATCGCCCGGGGGTGCAGGTCACTGCCTCCAGCCCAGCCACCTGCAGAGGGCATGGACCAGGAAGGGACCCCCTCAGCCCATGACACACAGTCCTGCTCCCACACCCAGCAAGCTCCATCTCAAAAGCTCTTCAGGTTTTGTCCCTGCTACCCCTACTGAAGCGTTTCTTTGGTTCTCTCCACCCAGTTCACAGCCTTTTCATTTAAAACATTTCCTGACCAGCCCGTCTCCATGTTTCCCCATGGGCAGGCTCCCATCTGCCCAAAGAGCCCTGTTCTTTGGGCTGCAGCGATGGCCATGGTCCAGGAGCATCAGGCCCAGTAGGTGGGAACAGGCTTTGAGCTCAGCGAGTGACTGTGACGCTGGGTGGCAGAGCAGGTGGAGGTCAGCAGACCTCCAGGTCGGCAGGCAGCTCCCTGTATACGCGCTGTACAAAATGCCAGGTGAGCTCAAGGTTTGGACCTTTTGGCAGCCATTCCCATGGGAAACTTCCCTGCTAGGTCCCAGGCTGAGCCTTACATCACTGCAACCCCCACAAATTCCCAAGCAGCCAAGGCACATGACAAGTGGCCCCCCAAAGAGGTCACACACGCTCTCTGAAAGTCTATTTTTGACCAGGAGGGGCCAGGAAGGGTTAAGCCAAGCCTAGCTCAAGGACTATTTTCAGGGCGGGCTATTTCTGACGGGCTGGCTCGTGCCAGTGCCAGCCCCCTGCAGCGCAGGAGATAGGAGGGGAACAAGCACAGCGCAGGCAAGTCTGGGGGTCTTTATGAAGTTAGGGGGCTTTTGCTTCACCTCGCTCACCCCAGCACGTGGGACCCAGAAGCCCCAGGAGATGCCGACCAAGGCATCTGATGTTGGGAAACGAAAGGTGTGAGGGACCGTGGACTGGTCCGACGGAGTTTGGCTTTGCCAGGACTCCCTGTCCCATTGCGACAAGGGGGCGATTTCGCCAAATGCCCGCCGAGCCCCCATCCCTAACAGACTGTATGTACAGCCAGGAGGTTTCACCTTCAATCCCGTGACGCCAGCCCGAGCGGGGTCCGATTTCGGGTGCCTCTGGGGAAAGGCCGGTTTCCCACTTGAGACAGCCTCTTCTCATTTTACACCGCAGCAAATCACCCTGCCTCGGTGCATCCATCATAGCCCTGACATAACTAGCGGGCTGAGAATTAACCCACCACCGGTTAATGCTACCGGTAGCTCGTTAGGGGAGGCACCTGCCCGGCCCCGGAGAGGGGCTGCCCCTTCCACCCAGGAGCCTGTTCCTGCCAGACCTCCTGCTCTTTTAAGCACCCAAGCCCTGGGCTGATTAATGCAGATGCTATTCGGCACTCTCCTCGAATGGGGTTGCGCTCTTCCATCTTCGACTAATAAGGCCGCCTGCGGTGGAGCAGCTCTCCTCCTCCTCCTCCATGCCAAACACCAGACAACAGCAACCGCTTGGTTTCAAAACAAGGACCTATTACTTAAATTGGGAAAAGGTTTGAATCCTGTAGGTCAGCCTGTACCAGGCAGGGCAGCGTGACCAGTGCATGAATGCAGGGGGCGGGGGGGGGGGAATGTGGGCAAAAGCAACGCTCCTCCGTTGGGATATTTAGGTCAATTAAAGGGTTGCTAACGAATTACCACAGGTATGACCCAGGAGGTGAGCTCCTTCCCCTGGCATCGCCTCGGCCGGCTGCGGGGTTTTGGGGCGGAGGGCAGGGAGAGCCCGGCTGTCCCGGGAAGCAGAGTGGCAGGTTGCAAAAGTGGAGCAGCCTGGGGAGGAGCGGGATGAGAGGCGATTTCTGGGACCTGTGGAGCCTTCGCCCTCCCCGGTTCTGTGGCCACCAGCCTTGTTTCGGGGGCAGGCATGAACCACAGGGACAACTCTGTGCGAAAACACTCCATTGCCTATACGAACCGATTTGGACCCAGCACCCGTCCCCTTACCTTCCTCCCCGTACTGGTCATAGACGGCTCGTTTCTTGGGGTCGCTCAGGACATCGTAAGCCTCCGCGATCTCCTTGAACTTCTCCTCAGCGTTGGGGTCTTTATTCTTGTCGGGGTGATACTTCAGGGCCATTTTCCTATAGGCTTTCTTGATTTCATCCTCGTTGGCGCCGGACTGGATGCCCAAAATCTTGTAATAGTCCTTCCCCATGACGGCAACGCTGCCGGGAGCCGAGTACTTATTCCTGAAAGCAGAAAGACAGCTCTCCGTAAGGCGAATATCGCACTGGGGCAGCTGGGGACGGGACTGGCACGCACTTATCACGGAGCCGATGCTCCCCACGTCCCACCGGCCAGCAGCACCAGAGCCGGCTCAAGCCCACGCTTCCCACTGGAGGTCAGAGCCCCGGTGCCAGGACGCGCCCCGGCTCCGGTTTTACCCCCCCGAGCCCCACGGCGGGGACAGGGAGACTCATCTCTGAGGCTGACGGGGAGAGGGAGAGCCCGAGCCCGGGCACAGAGTTATTATAAGGGCCACGCCACCGCTCACGTCAGGCCAGGACTGCGTCCCCGTCCTGTCCCCCCCCCCCCCCGGGCCCGGGGGGGGGGGGGCGGTCTTAAAGCTGGGGCGACCCCCCCCCCCCCCCCCCCCCCCCCCCCCCAGCTCTCTCCCAGCTGGGGACCTGGGACGGGAGTCGGGGTGATGGCAGCAGGTTTTTGGAGGCTGAAAGCAGCAGCAGGGACCGTGCTGCCGCCTTCACCTTAAAGGAACTTCAAACATTTTGTTCCTGAAAGCAATTGGCATTCAGCTGGAGATAAGCGCCTCCGTCGTGTCAGAGCCATAATTTGTATTTAGCGAAGAGAGAACGAAGCCGTTAGACAGAAACATCTTGTGATGGTGGGAGGGCTTTTTTATTTTTTTGTTTAAAGAAAAAAAAAAAACAACCCCAAACCCAACCTCTTTCTAGCCTGACTTGCTCTCCCCGAGAGCCTTCAACTACATTTTGCAGTAAGCCAGAAACCCAGGGCTCGCTCCCTCCATCGTGCAGGGGACGAGGCTGGTGCCATGCCTATACTAAGGCATGGAAAACCTGGTGGCTGTACCCCAAGGGAGGAAAACGACGGGCGATTAATCCGTGCCCCAGTCACGCTGCTGGAGTGGCAGAGACCCAGGGAGCAGGCGGAGCAGCCGGGAGGGCAGCTCCTCCGGGCAGGGGCTGAGCAAGCCCCACGCTGCTCCAGGGATGCTTCCCGCTGCGTGTCAGCCTTCGGTTACCCGACAGCGAACTCCCGTGTCCCCCCAGCCCGGCCTGGCTGGCCCCCCCTGCCTCGCACAGCCCAGCTGGGCGCTGGATCCCAGCCCTGCTCTTCCGCAGGCGATGCCCCGGCAGACCCTCTGCTCCCCGTTAAGCCCTGCTCACATCCTGCTCCCTGCTGCGGTCCAGGTTTCACCCCACCCTCGCCCCACAGGGCAAGCCCCAGCCCATCATGTCCCTCCAGCAGACGGGATTTCTGTATGGGGTGTCAGCCCTTTCCTTCACCATCATACAAGTTACCAGATGTTCCCATAAGCTCTACCCGTCAGCGCCCCGTGGAGGTCACGGGGGGGGTCCCCCCCCAACCACAGCAGCTCAGAAGAGGGTCGCCAGGCACCCCCAGGGGGCACATCCACAGTGTGGCACTGAGCCCCTGGCATCCATCCCAAGCATCCAAGGCTTGCCTTGGGTCATGCCTCAGGCAATAATAACCCCTCCACAGCTGGGAAGCTGCTACGGGGGGCTTGGAAATCGGTCACATTGACACAATTTCTGCTCTTTTTTGCTCCAGCCACTGAGCAGGTCCTTTGCTGTAGGTGGGGAGGGGGGGCTAAGGCACCTGAGGCACCTCTGAAGATGCAGCGAGGGAAGATGGGGGCACCCACGGACACACGAGGCAGCCTGGGGTAGGGGGAGGCACAGAGGAGGTGGGAGAAGGTCCCTGGGGGCGTAAAGAGCATCCGACAGCATCTCCCGCGGCAGCTCCTGGATGCCAGCACGTTTCCGTACCAGCTCCTGCGCGCAGAGCTGCCGCCGGCACCCAGCCCACGCAGGCGCTGGGGGATGCTCTGCCCCCCGCCCGCCTCCGCAGCCGCCCTCCCCATGGGGCCGGGGGGCTGCAGGAGACCCCAGGCAAGCGATCTGGGGGGGTGTGAGAGGTAACCTGCCAATCTGCCCCAGCAAAGGTCACCCCAGCGCCTCCCTTCCCCACGGCAGCCTCCAGTGCGGGGCAGGGGCTCCCCACGACCAGCACCAAGACCAGGACCAGGATTTGGCCCCTGCCTGGATGATGCCAACCCCCCCGCAACAAGGGCAAGCCAGGCAGCACTGAAGACGACCCCGTTGCACCCCGGCTCGAGAGACGCAGAGGTGGCAAACCTTCAGTTGTCCCCCCCGGCCCCGGGGACCACAGTGCCCTGCTCTGACCCCGCGCAGCCCCACCTGCACAGCACCACCGGGACCCCCCCGCCTGGCTGAAACCCCACGGCGCTTCCTGTGAAATGCATCCCGCCCCAGCAAAATGCTGTCGCCCCCTGCGAGGTCTCTGGTCATGACCCACGAGGGGGTCTTTGGCCGGGGGTGGGGATGCCGCTGGGGATGCTCCCCCAGCCAGGGACCCCTTTGTCCATCTGGGGACAGGGAGGGGGGAATTTCTCTACCGAAACGCATCCCCGTGCCGCGTTTTACCGTGCGGGTGAGGACCAGCCGCTGGCGGGTGACCCAGTGGGCTAAGGCACGCTCCGGAGGCGACGCTCACACGCGCGACCGACGGTGGTAAAACACGACTCTGTCCCCGCAGAGCCTCCTTCCCCCCCTCCCTCCCACCTCCCCGGGGATCAGCTGCGCCTTGCCACTGCTCCTCTCCCCCTTCTGCTCAGTCATCCTCTCCTGCCTTCCCATTTAACCCCCTCGGGAGCGGGGAGGAGGGGGGGGGGGGGAAGGCACGGCAGGGCAGGTTCCAGGCGGGCGAAAGCCATTCCGGCATCGCCCTCCCAACCCGGACAAGCCTTCGGACAAGCCACGGCCACCCGGCCTTCGAGAAAACCACAAGCATCCCCTGGCCCAGCCTCCAGCCGCCTCTTGCAATCGCACCAAAAAAAAAAAAAAAAAAAAATTTTAAATCTTTGTTCCAGCCCCACACATGACATCAGCCCGTGCAACCGCTGGATGAGCGCGCGCGCCAGCTGAATAGCGATTGTTTGACATAATCCCTCCGCTCGGCAGTCATCTAAGGGAACAAACCCACCCTGGCAGCGGCAACGGGGAGATTTTCCCCCTTCCCTCCCCGCCCCCCCCCCCCCCCCCCCCCCCTGCTCTCGGGGCGCAAGGTCACCGCGGGACACCGGGGACAGGCACCGATGGTTTAGCGAGGACGCCAGGTTGAGAGGCGGAAACCCACTTACCGAAACTTTACGAACACATTCAGAGTCCAAGCCGTCATTTTTAAAGGCTCTAGTTTTATTTTAAACATCGCGCTTGTCCGCAGGCGCCGGGAGGTGCTGCGTGCCCGGCCGGGAGGCACCGGAGGGTGGCAGGAGGACGGCGGAGAGAAAGGCGCCGGCTCGTGCCGGGGATGCTGCCGCCGCCAAGGGATGCTCTGGTGGCGAGCGTCCCCCTCCAGCTCCTCCGGCGCACCGAAAAGGCAGCTCCTCGCCAGCCCGGCGGCCACGGCCGGCTCTGACCTCCGCTCCCCGGGCAGCTCGGAAAGGGCTGCGGCGGCGGGCGAGCGGGCGGCGAGGCGGTGCTGCCGGGGAGCTGCCGTGCTTTGTGCGCTCCCCAGCCGCCCGCCGGGGCACCCTTCAATGGAGTCGCTCGCCGAGCCGTAATTTTCCTTTTAATTGGTTTCTTGACGCTTTCTCGCTAAGCCGACGGATTAAGAGACTTCTGCCGTCAGCTCCGGCATCCTCCCCTCCCCGCCGTCGCAAAGCCCCCGGCCGCCCCGTTACCCTCACGTCCCCCACGCAACCCCCGCCGAGGAGCAGGGAGCGCAGCCAGGAGCCCCCCGGCGTCCCCAAAACCGACTTTGCTGACGCCCGGGGCTGTGCACCCGCCGGGCGAATCGGGGAGGGAGAAAAGTAGGGCGGCGGTGATGTGGGAAAAAAAAAAAAAAAAAAAAAAAAAAGTCACGTTAACCAATTTGCACCTCCCCAGCTTTTCCCTTCGGATGCGCGGGGGTCCCTGTAACCCCCTCAACCGGGAGCCGGCACCGGTCCCCCAGCGGAAGGGGTCCGACCGCTGCGCTCCCACCCAGCGACGGGGGCTCCCCCGCCGCAGCGGGGCACCGGGACGGTGCCTCCTCCGAGCCCGGCGGCGCAAAACCTACTTCTGAGAAGTCACCTTCAGGCGCGCCAAGGAAACCCAACGCCGGCGCGTCCCCCCCGCCCGTCACCGTCACTCGCGGGCCACAGAGAGCATCCTCCTTGGATGCCCCACACCGAAACTGGGCAGCCGTACTGGGACATCACCGGGCGGCTCCCGCATCCCACCCTCGGCGAGCGAAACGGCCGGGGAGGCGACAGCCCCCCAGCCCGCTGCGTCCCCAGGGGTCCGGGGTCCGGCGGCTGGGCGAGCGCCGGGGCGGGCGAGCCGGGGGTAGCCGGGGTGGGTGCCGGGGTGGGTGCGTACCTCTCGGCGCGGCTCCAGAAGAGCAGGATGGCCGGCATGGCAGCGTCTCCCGGGTTTGGTCAGGGAGCCGGTGGGGATGTCGGAGCGCCGGGGCAGGCAGAGCCACCCGTGCCAGTGCCGGCTGGCAGCCGCAGGCAGCCAGGCAGCAATGTCATGACTACCCGCAATGAATCATCCCCTCCCCGGGCCCCCACACGCACCGCCCGCCTCCCCCTCCCCACCGACAGCCCCACTGGGGTGCCGGCACCTGCGTGGGGACGGGGTTAACCCTCCCCTCGCTGCCTCTGCCGGCGCGGCGTGCCCCCCCCCCCCCCCC